>VMDO01003520.1:77500-141500 GCA_007922755.1 Pedetes capensis
CCGTGAATGAGGTGGGCACCTCCAGCTCTGCCCTCAGCACAGCTGGCCATTGCTGTACCTTGGGAAGGAAAACGAAACACCACTGCTAGCTGCGATGCCTAAATTGTAATTTGCTCTGTGCATTTCCTGTTTGCTTTTTTTGTTTGTTTAAGACAGACATACACAACAAAACATCTAGAGCAACCCATCCCATCTCCCTGTCATGTAGTTCCACTATGGCTGGGCTCTGGATATCTGTTTTTAAATGATATCTTTAACTTTACCCTAAATAGAAAATCCTATTATCACCCAGTAATGTACATCAAGGCCCCAAGGCCACCTTGTCACATTCCACTCTGCTATAGAAATCTGGTTCGTTCCCCATAAAGTCAAAAAGAAAGAAATGGGTGGGAGATGCGTTTTCAAATTTAGTTCAGGGTCAACTTATAATCATTGTCCTCCGTGGATGGCTTAGTGGTAACACAAAAAGCTAACAGTGCAAGTGATTCTGCAGTGTATTTCAGAAAATAAAAAAAAGTTACTATTTTTATCTCTCGTCTGTCAGAGATCAGAGTGTAGGTAGTGGTTAAAGATGAATGTTTCAGAGTCAGAAAGACCTAGATTTATATCCAGGTTGCTTCTGTCAGCTCCCTGGCTGTCTAAGCATTTTATTTATCTTCTAAGTTTTACTTTCGTGCCAGGAGAATGGAGATAATAATGTTGTCTACCCCCGAGGCCACAGGGCTACAGGATTCAATAAGATAATGTAAGAAAAATAATGGATAGAATGCCTGAATTACTAAGAAAATACTAAATAAGTGTTGTTGTTAGGTGCTGTCGAGTCGGTATCCAACTCATAGCGACCCTATGTACAACAGGCGAAACACTATTGTCAGTGCTTCTCTGCTATTCATAGGGCTTTCAATGGTGGACTGATTTTTGGGAGTGGGTTGCTGGGTCCTTCTCCCATGCCTACAGCACCTGGTGTTCCCAAGCAGCCTCCCATCCAAGTACTAACCAGGCCCAACCCTGCTTAGCTTCTGAGATCTGATGGGGTCAGACGCCACAGGGCTACAACTGCAGGCAAATAAATGTAAGTTATCATTACTAATTACTATTAAGCAGAGTTGCAGAAGGTCTGGTTAAACAATGAACTGGTGCAACTGTCTGCATTCACGTCTCATCCTTTTTACTTACTGTGTTGAAGTCAAGTTATATAGCTTCTCTAAGCCTCAGGTTCCTCATCTGTAAAGTGAAATCTCATGGTATCTACCTGATAGGGTTGTAAAGATTAAATGAGTTGAGAGAACGTTCTGCGCTGATGGGAATATCCTAAATCTGCACCATCCGACATGGTATCCACCAGCCATGTGAGGCTCTTGGGCCCTTGAAGTATGGTGAGTGGAACCAAGGAAATGAACTTTTTCATCTCATTTCATTTTAGTTCATTTAAATTTACATAGCCACCTGTGACTGGGGGGCCCCATGTTGGCCAGCACAGACCTAGAACACTGGCTGCCCTTGGTAAACCCCCTAGCATTGTTTAGCTGTGCTAGCTGGGAGCAGTGCGGATACTAGAACAGGGGGTCGGCGCATACAGACAAGCGAACACTCGCGACCAACAGTGACCTTGGGATGAGGAGGAGAGAAGACACTGAGTTTCCATTTCTCATAACACATCGAAGACGTGATTGAAGGTGTTTGCAACAAGGGCCTTTAGATGACTCTAGTATGTCACGTGCATCAAATGGCCCGCTCAATTCATTCTCAAACTCTTAGTTTCAGTGGAGAACACAGCCATGCATTTTGTAAAGCATACACCCAGTGGAAGATAACTTGCGATTTCCTAAAAGGTAATTGTGTGTTAGTGATCTTCAATCGTGTGTTAGTGATCTTCAATCGTGTGTTAGTGATCTTCAATCGTGTGTTAGTGATCTTCAATTTTACCAGAGAATCAGAGTTGCTCCTCCTTATCATGGAACAGGATAGAGCATAAGAAGTCAGTGCGCCAATATCAGCGAGTGGCACTGAACTTGGAAAGATATCATATTACAGATTGATTCTTTTTTTTAAACAGAGAGATTTAAAATAGAATAGTGAAAAAATCAGGGCATCAGATATACAGGAACGCACATGATGTGTCTAAGTACGACGCGCTTTATTCTTTCCTCCATTCCATGTAATCGGCATGGTTCCTGACGTCCGTACATATGAAAGTCTCCTTCATCTAACCTTCTCTGGATTCCCCAACGCCTCCCTTTATTTAAGGGCTTATGGGAACCAGAAACTCAGAAATGCAACTCTGCTTTTGCCACATTCAAGGAAATGGAGCTGTGCAGCCACCTAGAAGAATTCTAGGCAAACAGACTTTTTTCCCAAAATAGTCATTGCTCCCAGCGTTTCACAGATAGCATAGCAGGGCACATCACCTGCATCGGCACCTAGCGGGAAGATGCTGTGTAGGCTCCGCTCTCCTCAAAGGAAGCAGGGAAAGACCTCCACTTAGATTTCCCACGCACTGCTGTTGAGCATTGGGCAGGCTTTTATATTCGGGTTGCTGTGAGTTTGTAAGACTCAGTGTCATCTTAGTGATTGGGCCAGAAGATTTAAGTTCTGGGTGCAGAATGCAAATGTCAGCAAAGGGTTACTGAGCCTTTGTTAATTGCAAAAGAAACACAGTGCAACCCGAGGAGGGCCCCACTTTCATCTTCCCCATCCCCCACCTTCTGCTCCAGCATCAGGGAGGTCAAGGCAGTAAGGTGGACCCACACCAGCAGCTAATTACAGAGACGATATCTGGAAGCAAACTGATTAGGCAGACACAGGCGATTATCCAAGAAGGCTTTATCTGCTGATGGTCTTTGATCTGAAGCCCATCCCTGAAGACACGGGCCAGCCTTGCAAGCACTGGCTGAACATCCGGAAACCCAAAAGCCAAAAAAGTTTTGGAGCTTGAACATAGCCTTCAAAAATGTTTAGAGTTTAGAGGATTCCAGATTTGGGATTTTTTGGATTAAGGATGCTCAACTGGTCAAGTCTATGCAAATATCCTACAATCCAAAAAACCCAGAAATCTAAACGTCCCCGTGCGGCTGTCACCTTGTCGTGCCATGAGGATGGCATGTCACTATGATGCTGAAAGCTATGCCACTTGTATCTCGGATACCAGCAGGGCCACCCATGGTTTCCCAACACACACTTGCTGTGCTTGACAATAGCTGAGCTTCCAGACTAAGGCAGACTAGGGAGAAGGACCAGGCAGCACATTCTCAAAGCAAAAAGCCACTGAAAACTCTTTCAGTAACAGAGAAGCAGTGCCATAGACCTGGACAGCATGGCACAGCATGGCACAGCATGGCACAGCACTGGGTGGTATTTCATTCTGTTGTATATAGGGTCGATATGAGTCAGACCCGACTTATCAGCTCCTAACAATGATCCCTTTCTTATGAGGGAATAATAATAATTATTATTATTATTATAATTATTATCATCATCATCTTCATCATTATCATTATCTTGTTCTCCAGTGACTTAGGTCTTAGATCCACTCATTTGGCCTAAATGGCCTCCAAAGAGAGAAACAAATGCCACATGGCTATTGTCAAGCACAGCCAGTGTGTGTTGGGAAAGCAGACACTTCCAAGTGCATTGTTGTTGTTGTTACGTGCTGTCAAGTTGGTATCCAACTCATAGTGACCCTCATAGGGTTTTCAATGGCTGACTGTTTCGGGATTGTCTTGGGAGTGGATTGCCAGGCCCTTCTCCCATTTTTGCGGTGCTGGGAATTGAACTCGGGACCTCAGAGACTGCAGCGCAGCGCTCTACCAACTGAGCTAAATCCTAGCCCTCCAAGTGCATAGCACATGGTAAACACAGGATAAGGGGTGATCATCATAATAATAATAGCATTTCCTATACATTATCCCATACAAGTGTCAGTCTTATTTTAGACACAAGAAAACTGAGTCTCAGAAAGTTGCAGTGTGCCACCCAAGGCTCCACCATCATGTTAAGGCTGGCATCAAACTCTGGTCATCGTAAGCTGGGCACAGTGGCCACGCCTGTGATCCCAGCGACTTGGGAGGTTGAGGCAGGAGGATTGCAAATTTGAGGCCAGAGACAGCCTGTGCAATTTAGCAAGACCTTGTCTCAAGATAAGAAGTAAAACACAGGCTGGGGTTGCAGCTCAGTGGTAGAGCGCTTGCAAAATATGTGCAAAGCCCTGGGTTCAGCTCCCCAGGACTAAAAGACAAAAAAAGCCCTCTGGTCATCTCATGTAATGTGTTGCCAAATACCAGATAGTTTTGAGAGCTGTTATAGCTAAAGTCACCCCCAGATAGCCTTCTACCCTCCTGGGCTCAGATGTTGGGGCTGCAGATGAAGTCTCCTTTAGTCACCGGCTCCTCTTCTTCGAGTTCAACAGAAAGGACTCTCTCCTTAGGCATCTTTCTTTCTAACATATCCAAAAGTAAGAAGTCAGAAGCCCCCTGGAGCGATTTCTACCTCTTCAACTCAGGGGTGCCTCCCGTCCTGGCAGGCCCTTTGAGTCCTTTCCAGAAGCTGAGTTCACTTGGCCGCCCTCCGCTCGGAAATCTGGTGCTCCACCAAATGCGCTCCACCTCCCGCTGATGGAGCGCGGCTGGGGCCCCGGCCATTAACCCGAGCTCTCCTTGAGGCGGTTTTTATAATGAGGAGCGGCGCGTGAGTCCCATCAGTCATTTTCCACCTTTTTCTTGGCACGTGTCCCCCTGTCAAAGCAGCATGCTCTCCTCCTCACACAGGTTGCATGGCCCAGAAAACCACCACCCTGTAAAACCTCAGCAAGAGTGGGTAGGGCTGGGGAGACAGAGGGGCAGAAAGGGTTCGCGTGCTGCTCATGGGCTGCCGTCTCCGCGTCTTCTGTTCTAGGTCCGAGGCTCTGCCGTAGTTGGTTCTGACATGGTTGTAACTGTTGAGTTCACCAATCCCCTGAAGGAAACTCTGCGGGACGTCTGGATATACCTGGATGGTCCCGGTGTGACGAGACCCAGGAGGAAGTTGTTCCGGTGAGTGGCGGGGGGCGGGGGAGCAGCGTGGGGCTGTGGGGAGGCTGTCCTCTGTGTGTCCTCTCCAACCCTACAGCTGATCCCCGTGAAGGTGCCTGAGAGGCTGCTGCCTCCTTACGGCCCACTTCTGTGGGGCATGGGGTAAACAGGGGGTTGGTTTCCCCAGCACGTTGAGCACTGAACCCTTCACTCCACCCCAGTGAGGTAGATGCACTTATCACCTCTCTTCTGGCTCTGAGGACCACGGAGCCTGATGAGGTGGACGGGTTTGCCACCATGTCAAACCACTTAGGACAGCGGCAGAGTCTAAAACTCAGCTTCACCGGGCGCGGTGGAGCACGCCTGTAATCACAGCAGCTCGGGAGGCAGAGGCAGGAGGATCGCAAGTTCGAAACCAGAGGCAGTCTGCGTAATTTAGCAAGACCCTGTCTCAAAAAGTAAAAAAAAAGGGGGGGGAGCTGGGGGGGCAGCTCAGTGGTCCAGCACTTGCAGAGCATGCAGGCACGAGGCCCTGGGTTCAACTGGCAGTACCACAAAAAAAAAAAAAAAAAAAAAAAAAAAACCTTAGCTTCAAGGTGGCTCATTCTGGGTCTCCAGTTCCAGTCACTTCCCTGTTACCTCTCCATGCGCATCCACCAGCCCTACGGATGCCCACAAGTGCCTGCGGTGTGTCAGATACGATGCTGAGAGATGCCCCTTTGCAAGGTTCTTTCTTTCCAACTCTGCCTCTCAGATTTTGCCAACCCAGCTGGCAGCTAGAACTAGTGTGCTCGGCCGCTGTTCTTTCAGTTGGGCCTGGAGCGTTCTAGACCTGGTTCCATTCTGGTGACCAAAGACTGCACCAGGCTCTGTAATAACATGAGTGCAACTCAACCTCCTCCAGGCCCAGCACCCTCAGCTTGTGCCCCACAGGCCTGTCTCTGTGGCTTCCATAGACTTGTGACTCCTACTGAGTGTCGCCCAACAAGATAGCCCATTCCGCTGTCAGGGAGCTGTGGCTGTGGCGGACACACCGTTTCTCCTTTCCCTCCCACCGCTCCTTCTGCTACCTGGACTGGCACAAGACCAGGCCACCTCAGTGCCCTTTGGTGACTTGCTAATGTTCGCACACAGCTGCCTCCTCTTGCTTGAGTCTTCCCCACTTGGGACTAAGGTCCCGCCCCGCCTTCCTCTTCTTTGGTGTCCATGTGCCTCCCGCCCCCTCCCTCTTGGCGCACTCCAATCTTGGCACCACTCTGGAGTCGCGACACCCAGAATAGAGCCCAATCTCTGAGCTTTATTACTTTTGTTTCTATCACAAATAAGTCCCCGTCAGCATCAATCAATCTAGCATATCTGGTGGTGACCTTCCGAGGCACAGAAAAGGGATCGGCGGGCAGGGGGAAACAGCCTTGTGACCTGATAGGTTGAGGACTTTTCCCCACTCTCTGGAAGTTGCCGGACTCTGTAAGCCATAGGTCAAGGGCAAGGCTCGCTCGCCCTCCCCAGAGCACCTTTGCAGCTCAGGAAGAGTCCTCAGCCTTTCTTTCCAACTCCAGGGCTCATGATTTCTGCATTGCCTCCTTTAAGAGGTGCCTTGTGGCAAACGCAATGTGCAGCAAAGAAAACTGGAGGCTTTCCTACCAAGGCAGGCCCAACGCACAGCAACCTTCCTGTGCTCATGGGAAAGTTGTAAGGGGAAAAGAATTCAATTAGAAACTGACCCCAGCTGGAGGCAGAGGTCAGCAGCAGGAGCCTGACTTTGGTCAGAAGCGAGAGTCTCGCTCACCCATTCTCGCGCCTTCCTGCTCATCATCACCAGAACCGCTCAGGCAGAGAGAAATAAGTCCCCCTTCCAAATGGCCCCTGCCGCACCACATTCTCCCTCCCCAGACAGTCACCCCACAAGCTTCATCTGAGAGTGGCCAAACTCCCTGCTAGCTTTACAATGTCACTGTCCCCAAATCCCACCTTGATCAAGGCCAACGCGTCTGCTATGGTTTGGATAACTGGCCCCAAGAGATCCCCAGGGTGGTGGTTCTGGGAGACACTGTGGACCTGTCAGAGATGGAGCCTAGTGGCTGGTCCTCTGGTCACCAGGGCCATGCCTTGAAGGGGAGGATGGGACCCTGGTCTCTCTCCTTCTCTGCCTCCGGGCTTGAGATCTGAGTGCTGGCTTTGGCATGTGCCCCCCACAGGATGGGCCACACTCACCAAAGGCCCAAACCCAGGGGGCTGCCTGACCTTGGACTTGAGCCTGCAGAGCTGTGAACCAAAATAAGCTGCTATGTACTTCACACGTAGTCCATGACAAGTTTCTCATCACGGTGACTGAAAGCTGAGTGATCCTCATGAAAGAGGACGCTTCATGTCTTAGAAAAAGGGCAGTGGCTCACTGTGGAAGGCACAGGGCTCAAAGCACATTAAGTCCCAAGATGCTTAGCTTGTTGTGAATGTCTAGCATCATTGTTAGGTGCCGTCAAGTCAGTGTCCGACTCATAGCGACCCTACGTACAACAAGTAAAACACCATTGTCAGTGCTTCTCTGCTATTCATAGGGTTTTCAATGGCTGATTGATTTTTGGGAGTGGGTTGCCAGGTCCTTCTTCCAAGCCTACAGCACCTGATGTTCCCAGGCGGTCTCCCATCCAAGGACTAACCAGGCCCAACCCTGCTTAGCTTCCGCTGTCTGATGGGATCAGATGCCACAGGGCTACAGCTTTAGGCCAGTCTAGCATTGGGGTAGGCAAAGTAGATTGAACCAGGGAAAGGGTGGCCAAGGCCAGTCCGTACATGGACACAAGGAAGGTGTCCTGTGCCCACACTGGCGTTAGGTATTATTAGCATTTCCTACCAACACACCGGTTTCCAGCAGACGGGTGCACAGACAGGAAGCTGAGGGCTCGGTCTTCCCCAGTTCAGGCTGATGCAATAGAAATACCACTGACGGGGTGCCTTAAACAACATACACTGACTGCCCACAATTCTAGAGCCTGGGAGGTTCAAGGTCAAGGAGACAGCCCACCAGGTTTCTGCTGAGGGCTCTGTGCCCGGCTGGCACACAGCCATGTCTTCACCATGTCCTCTCGCGGTGGAGTGAGACGTAGGGCCAGCTCCGTATACTTCTTGGAAGGGCACAAATCCCATCATGAGGGCCCCACCCTCGCTACCTTATCTAAGATAATTATCTCCCCAAAGCTCCATCTCTAAATACTATCACATAAGGGATTATGCATTTGGGGAACATATAAATTTTCAATCAGTCATAGTCCTCAGTCTCTTACGGGAGCTCAGATCTGGGGTAAAATTTCTCCCAAACAAGAGCAAGCTTTGTTTTTCAGAGACAGAAATGGGAGGAGGAAGAAAGCATGTCGTAGAAAACATTTGTTGTCGAGACTTGGCGCGGGCCCCTGGAGCAAGCGCTACTCTCTCTGACATTGGCACACACCTTTGCAACCAAGACCTGAGCCAGCCAGTGTCTACTTCCATATGGCCGGATAATTAGAGACGCTCCACAGTCCCCAGTGTTGCCGCAGTGTGATCTAGGAGAGCCAGATCCACGTAACACCTGCACCCCTGTTGTTGTTGTTAGGTGCCGTGGAGTCAGTATCCGACTCCTAGCGACCCTCATAGAGTTTTCAATGGCTGACTGTTTCGGGATTGCCTTGGGAGTGGATTGCCAGGCCCTTCTCCCATTTTTGCGGTGCTGGGAATTGAACTCCGGACCTCAGAGACTACAGCGCAGCGCTCTACCCACTGAGCTAAATCCCAGCCCACCTGCACCCCTAGAAAGTGCCGTTCCTGAGAACCAAAACCCCTCAGGAGACTGTAGGACACCAGCCTTAAACGGTCAGGGAGTCACAGCCCCCTTCCGTCCACCCACACCCTTGCCAGGTTGGTACCCGGAAGGCAGACAGTCCCGAGCCTGAAGCAGAGGGGCTGGCAGGCAGGCGCCGTGAGCAGAGACTCAGAACCAGGAACAAAGAAGGCAGAGCTGGGCCTCAGTCCTCGCGCAGGGCCCGAGGATGGTTTACCTTCCCGCCCTTGCCTCGCTGCCACCCCCCATCGCAGACGCTCAGCGGGTTGACTTCGCTTTTATGTTTCTGCACTTGACACTTCCAGAACATCAAATAATTCATCTTCCAGGTTCCTTTTTCTCTTTAAAAAAACAATCAGGTTCAGTGAGTCATTTCGAGAGGAAGTCTCCCAACTTTGTGATTTGGGTTTAAACTAAGTTTCACAAGTGGGGCAGAAGCAAAGCGCTACACTCGCGGAAGAAGACCGCGGGAGCTGCAGTTCATTGCGATAATAATCCCATTTGCCTGTGTGCATTCAAAATGATAAATGGCCAGCACAGCCTGATGGCTCAGCACATTACTGAGAATCATTTATCACCACATCCATGCCCAGGAAATAGGATTATTCCAATATTGCTCATTTACCAAAATGAGAACATTGTTTCTCTCTGTGTCTGCTATGTATTTATCTGTAGGTAAAGTGACACGCAGGGCTGGGGTTTAGCTCAGTGGGTAGAGCACCTGCGCTGCACTGAGGACCGGGGTTCGATCCCCAGCACCACAAAAACGGGAGAAGGACGTGGCAATCCACCTCCGAAGCAATCCCGAAACAGTCAGCCACTGAAAACCCTATGAGGGTCGCTATGAGTCAGACAAGTCTCGACAGCACCTAACAACAACAAAATGACACGCATGCATATCCCCGTGTCTGAGTATTTTTGTATGTCCACATCATTTCATAGATGGTTTTACAAGTAAAGGCAAATGAGGAGGCCAAGCTGAACATTTCATCTCTGTTTGAGGTAATGGCGTACATTACCCAGACCCAGCTCAGAGAGCTGTCTCACAAAGTGCTTCCGATTGATAACCTGGGAAATCTGAGGAATGAGAGCGCATGTGGCAAAAACACCACAGCTCTTTCGAAATAAATACCTTAAATCTATTTTCCTAATGGTCTGTAGCCCTAGCCCTGTGGCATCCAATCCCATCAGAGCTCGGAAGCTAAGCAGGGTCAGGCCTGGTTAGTGCTTGGATGGGAGACCACCTGGGAATACCAGGTGCTGGAGGCTTGGGAGACGGACCCGGAAACCCACTCCCCAAAATCAATCAGCCATTGAAAACTCTATGAATAGCAGAGAAGCACTGACAATAGTGTTTCGACTGTTGTAGGGTCACTATGAGTTGGACACGGACTCAATGGCACCTAACAACAACAACATTTTCCTATTGAATCAATAACTAGAAATTAAGGGCAGAGAATTACCTTTCTGCATACAGGCAGGAGGAATTTTCCTAAACTATTTTAAGAGAGTTCAGGCAGAGCAAACAATAACCACAAAGGTGGAGGTGACAGTAATAATGATATATTTCTAATATTTCTCAGCCCTCATCCCACCCTCTTCTCACTCTGTGGGCCCGTGTGCCTCCATCTCTAAATATCATCACGTGGGCAGGGCTTCAGTGTCTCCCTTTTGTAGGTGACACTATAAACAGCATCTACTTTTCCTAGGTGAAGGAAAAATGGTAATGTCAATGTTTCTCAAACTTTGAATCATAAAGTCAAGATACTTGCCTTGAAAAACTACACATGTAAGTTATTTTTCCTGGGGGAAAAAAATACGTATGCACAATTTGCTTCCTATATAACTGATTAAAATAATTTATAACTGATTTATAAACTGATTTAAAATAATTTATAGAGTCAGAAATGTGTAAAGAACCGCAATGAAGAAAAGCATTAACAAATGCCAAATTCATTTAGACATTTTAGATGATGTGTGTCAAAGTCAATGCTCCAGCCCCTGAGCCCTCTCCCAGGGGTCTATGGATCTGGACCCAGAATCCCCTGGGACAACATGTTCCTCTTTGCTGAGCACAAGCCCTGTCTTCCAGTCCTCCAACACGTCTCTGTCCTGGGGAGACATTCCTTCCTTCTTCCCCTCCCCCCCCATCCCAGCTGTTCCCACAGCCCCTCTGCCTTCCTGAGCTCCCACGTGTGGGGTGCTTGTCTGGCACTGCCAATCACTGGCCTGCAGTGGGAGGAGCCTGTTTGCAACCTGTAATGGGAGAAGGACCTGGCAATCCGCTCCCAAGGCAATCCCAAAGCAGTCAGCCATTGAAGACCCTATGAGGGTCGCTATGAGTCAGACTTGACTCCACAGACCTAACAACACCACCACAATGTGAGCGATAAGAACGCCTTCCTTACTGAAGAGGTGGGTAAGAAATGCAACTCAGTGCCTCGCCCTACCGATTCCCTTTTCCTCCTTCCTTCCTCTTCACCCCAGGATTTTCCACTCATCAGCACACAGGCCCTTCTGGGGGAACTGAGAAGCCCTGGTCTCTTGTGTACACAGGCAAGGATTCACTTACACACAGCCGTGCTCACGTGGTACAGACCCCAGCCCTCCTCCCAGTCCACCCGCCATCAGAGGATGATTGCTTAGCCCTCATTCCAGCCTACCCCCTAAAAGAGCTTGGCACAGAAATCAGCTAGCTAAGGTCAAGGTTGTAAATGGTGCTTTGAGGCCTGAGTTAGCAGATTTTCCCATATATAGCTAGCTCAGTTGGTAGAGTGCTTGCTCCACATGTTCTAAGGCGCTCGGTTCGATCCCCAGCACTGCAAATAACAGGAGAAGGACCCGGCAGCCCACTTCTAAAACAATCAGCCATCAAAAACCCTATGAATAGCAGAGCAGCACTAGTCAAATCTAGTGCCAGAAAATAAGCCCCCCAGGCTGGAAGGCATTCAAGAAACAACTAGGGAAGAGCTGCCTACTAAAAGAAGAGACAACTCTAATTATAGGAGTGGAGTAAAGCCCCTGGGACCTCCTCCTGCTGATGTGGCAAGACTCAAACTGAAATGGAACGTAGTGTCTGCAACAGTAGGGTCAGTGGTGCCCTGGGGCGAGCTTGTCCGTGAGCCGTAGGAAGACCTCAGAGCCTGCACTCAGGAGGAAGAGGAGGACTCCAGGACCATGTAAGGCCACCCCGTTACCAGGAGGGATCAGGGCACTGGCCGCGAGTAACAGAAAGGTCACGGGTGCACCCAGCGTGGTAGGTGAAGTAGGGTGACGGATTACAGAGCGTGAGGACAGTCAGATGGCGGCAAGCGGGTCGTGTCCAGAATCAGACCTGGCGACACGGTCTATCCTAGGGGGTTGTCAGGGCCTCAGCAAAGGCAGCTGGGGATCTGGGTAGGACTTGAATCCCAGGAAGAAACCTGAGGAGGAGAAAAGCCAAGGCAGAAGGTCAGCCACACAGACAAGGCCACAGCCGAGGGACTCAGGGTCCACCTTGGGTTCACCTGGCTCACGGCTCGGCAGAGGTGGGCTCAGCCCGGCTCCTCACATGGCCTAGGCCAGTGGGTGTGTGCGGGTAGAAGGCACCACGCCCCGTGGGACTGTCAGAGACCAGCTCTGTAGAGCCTCACATTTGGCTTACAACGTGCTGAGTCAGCCACCCGGCCCCCATCAGCTGAGAGAAAGGGGCCAAGTGGCTGAGGAAGTGGCTCCCCTTTCCTCTGCTCCCGGTGAGGCGCTGGTTCTGCAACCCCTCCTTCTCTCTCCGTCCTTCCAGTGAGATCCTGCCCAATGCCACCGTGCAGTGGGAAGAGGTGTGTCGGCCTTGGGTCTCCGGCCCTCGGAAGTTGATAGCCAGCATGAGCAGCGACTCCCTGAGACACGTGTACGGCGAACTGGACCTGAACATTCAAAGACGACCCTCCGCGTAAACGCCCAGGAGGCCAAGGTGCACCCAGGCGCCTGGCCTCTTGTGGTGCTGGGTAACGAAGCTCTCACGCGGAAAGCTAGCTCTGGCTTTAACTTCGGGGTGAAGGCCTCGATGGGGCCGCAGAGAGCTCCATTATGGGGACGCTGTGTATTTCAGAGTCACGCTTTTTCAGACCCAGGCTATCCGGTGTGGGAGTTAGTCTTGAGACGCTTCACCTTCTAAAGGCTTCTGAGCATTAGCTTTAATTAAGCTCTAATTAATCTCTCATAACCCAGAAGAGTAAGTCATCATTTATCATCGCAAATGGCCGCAGGTCCAAATATTCCAGGTCTTCATGGGGAGCAGGGGTGGACTGGATCGATATCTGGCTTTGTTTGTAATTTCTGATTCCCCACTCAACTTTTGCGGTAACTGACTCCCCCAAGGAGAGGAAAGGACACAACTGGGTCCTGAGAATTCTATTCCCCTTTCTTGGAATCAGGTTCTACCGTCCGTGTTAGAATATCTTTTCTAGGAATTGAGCGCACCATCATTTTTCTTCTTGGCAAAGCCAGGGGAAGCTCTTTCATCTTGCACCTGCAGCTAAGCAACTGCCTGCCAAATCCCGCCGATTACCTTGCGAGAAGACGTGGCCCCACATTAACAAATTGCATTTGTGGGAAACATAATCACCTAAGAGGAGATAAGGAAGCAGGTGCAACGCTCGGATCTATTAAATAATGCAGTTTTATGGCACATTATATAGGTGTCACACTGTGACCTGATTAGCAGGAACCAATATCCCTTAGTTTAACTCTATTAGGGGCACAGAACTAGGAAGTAACCGGGCTGGTTTGGGACTGGAGGAATGAGGAATTGATCCCTTTCATTGGCGCAGACCTTTGCACAATGGCACAGGCCCATGATTTTTTTTTAAAGAGCTCGATTAAGCCCAACAAGTTGGAGAAGCTGGAGATGGAGGGGCTGGACATGTGGAAGGACAGGGAGCACCTGACTCCTCCTTGTCCTCCATGCGGCCCATGTTGAGAACTCACCTGAAGTCAGGTGCTGACAGTAACACAGATTCAGCCTTGCCAACAGCCAGGGCGAGTCTGGCAGAGGATGGCAACACCCTTTGTGCCGTGTTCCATGTCTCCAGCAGACAAGGCTACTGGTATTTATTTGCAAGACGGATGTATGGTCAGATTTCCCCACTGAAATGCCTAGGGTCTGATTTAGGTCAGCAGACTGATCCTTAGCCAGAGAAGACCCAGCGGGAAGGAGGGTAGGGGAAGGCAGAATGGAGTGCTCCGGTCTATGTAACCATGCCCTGGTCTATTTCTATGCCTTGGAGACTGTTTCTGAGCCTGCAGCTCTAACCCACAAGGAAAGCAGGTCTACCATAGGTACAAAACACAAAACTCCGCAAAGTTTTCTCCTGACGTTTGCCAAGCCTTTCAACAGCCAACTTTAAAATGAAATGCATTTTGCTAGACTGTTAAACTGGCTTAACTTGGTATACTGTTATTAATGAAAATTTAATAGATGCTTAAAATAAAGTTAATCTGATTATATTTGCATCTGCACAGCAATGGAGGCTGTGAACTTTTATTTTCAGTAGTTGGGGATTGAACCCAGGGTCTTATACATTGTAGGAAAGTGTTCTGCCACTGAGCTGCACCCCAACCCCTTATTTTTTATTTTGAGACAGGGTCCACTAAGTGGCACAGGCTGACTCTGGCCTTGAATTCATGATCTTCCTACCTCAGCCTCCCAAGTCTCTAGAAGTACAGTTGTGCACCATAGCATCCAGGTACTAAATTTCAGTACTACCCACAACTAGCCACAACTTCCTAAGATTTCACTCTCCCTCTGCAGTGGACAATCCATCCCCGGATAGGACGACAAGCATTTGTTCTTCAAAGAAGTCTTGATGTTACAGCTAGCTTTCATTGCCTCCTCTGTGCATTTCACTAACCACACTCACTGAAAGAGGAAGTTTGCCTTTTAGTTTAAAAGTAAGCTTCCAGAAACTGGAAAATCTCCATAGAGGTTTCCTGTGGACAATCCCAGGAACCACTGTGGTAAGCCAGAGGCCAGTCTGCATGGAGACCTGTCATAATGTACATCTGTTCCAGTCTTGCAGCAGAGAGGAGAGGCACAGAGCAAGTATGCACAGGAGACCCTACGCCCCTGGATGACCATGCTGAGCAACTGCAGGTCAGACAGAACCTCAGAGTCCTTTTCTTCAGGCAGCACCTGCCATCTGATTTGGAGCTGGCCCTCAGGATGAAACCTATGCAGCCTTCCTACCCGTGAACCCACACATCTCCTTGGACAGCTGGGACCCCCATTATATAATAGCACTGCTATAGTTTGGATCTCAAGTGTCTCCCCAAGGTCTGTGTTTAAATGCTTGGACCCCACAGGGTACTACTGGGAGGTGGTTAAGTCTTTAGGAGGTGGGGCTCAGGGATGGATCTTCAGGTCATTGGAGGAGATGGTGGGACCCCACCCCTTCCTCTTTCTTTCACTCCCTGGTCACCACCCCTTCCTCTTTCTTTCACTCCCTGGTCACAAAGTTAGCAACTTGGCTCTACCACATCCCCTGCCATGATGTCTCCCCTTGCCAAAGGCCCCAAAGCAACAGGGCCAATCCACCATGAGCAACTTCCAAAACATGAGCCAACATAAACCTTTCCTCTTTATAAGTCGATTGTCTCAGGTATTTGTTACAGTAACAGAACGCTGACTGACACAAACACTGTGGCTCTAAAAATCAGAGTTCATTGATGGTAGCAAGTGATGTGTCAGCTAACACAGATGTCATGGATTCTATTTTATGCCTGTGTTGATTCTCAATCTATTCGAGCAGATCCTTATTCATGTTTAGAAATTCAAGGCAAAAAGGGGTAACAACCCTTGTGCTTCCACAAGGTTCTTTTGGGGAACATATCAAACAAACCTTAACAACAACGCGTTCAAGATAGGTAGGTAGATAGTATATTATATATTTTTTTCAAATAATTGAACCTGACCAGCCTTGTGAAGAAAGTAAATATAAGCATGTCCAACCTGTTAATGAAGAACCTGATAAGGCCTAGGGAGCTAGGAGTAATCAAGCTGGGAGTAAGAGCCAGCAGTGAAGACAAGCTCTGGTTTCAGAAACACCATTTGACACACACCCTTTAATCCCTTGCCTCCTCAGAGTTTTAAGAAGACTAACTTGAAAACTCTTTATAGGATCCCTGAGTTTCTTTGTAAAAGCTTAATGGCTCTGAGATGCTCGTGATAGAAAAGCCACATGTAGACATGCTAATCCTGTTAGCTGAGGGGGGCCTTCCGGCTACGGTCTACCAAGGCAGCAGACATGAAAACGAAGACATTTTGGTCCCTCCAGGCACCCATCCACCCAGTGCCTACCACTAAATGACCTCAATATTGCCACTTGGAACAGAAGAATTTCCCTGCCAGAACTTGCCCAAATTTCAGCTTTTTTCAGATTTTGGAATATTTGCATATACATAATGAGATATCATGGAGATTGTTGTTGTTGTTGTTGTTGTTAGGTGTCGTCGAGTCGGTATCCGACTCATAGCGACCCTCATAGGGTTTTCAATGGCTGAGTGCTTCGGGATTGCCTTGGGAGTGGATTGCCAGGCCTTTCTCCCATTTTTGCGGTGCTGGGAATTGAACTCGGGTCCTCAGAGACTGCAGCGCAGCGCTCTACCCACTGAGCTAAATCCCAGCCCATCATGGAGATAGAACCCAAATATAAATGCAAACTCACATGTTTCACATACACCTTCTACTCATAGCCCAGAGGTAATTTTATACATTATTTTTACCAGTTATATGCATAAAGCAAGGTTTTGGTTTTGGTTTGGTGGGGTGGGGGTTGTTCAGTGCTGGGGATCAAACCCAGGGCTTTGCACACATAAAGACGCTCCATCCCTGAGCTGCACCCCAGCCCTGAAAGGCAAAGTTTCATGGTCTGGAACTTTCCACTGGCGGTGTCATGTGGGCAAAACATTTCTGATTTTAGAGCATTTCAGATACCATATTTTTGGATTAAGGATGTTCAACCTATACCTGAACCCCAAATTTACCACCACTGGAATAAGGAAGCCCAAGAATGACCCCCAACCAGGAGCTTCTGGTAATGATGACTCAGAAACTAGGCAGTGGCGGAGGAAGCCACCCGCTCTTGCCACAGCTGAGGCGGAGACTCGACGGTCTTGCCCAGCGGAAAGGTGGCCTTCGCGCACACTGTGGTCACAGCGAGCCAGCCGGCCCCCGCCCAGCCTCTGTCCACCTGGCCGCACATTGCTGGGCAGACCCTTTCTTCAGAGCACTGTCCAGGCCCTGCAGCAGGTGACAGAATGCGCTGGCATGGACCTTTGCACAGCCTCGTTCTCTCCTGTGCCCATCAGCATAGAACGGCCCTCAGGAAGCAGACGCCGAGTCTTGGCTTGGTGCAGGGGCCTCTCTGTTACAAACCATAGCACTCAGCGTGGGGTTGGAATGTCTTCCTGACATGGCGGCATCTTTATTCTCTTACTTTTGATGACATTTGTCATCCCGGGGTCCTTTTCTGTTTCTGATGCCTGTCCCCGTGGTTAATATTACCCATATTTCAAGTTTGGACATCTCTATCTTCCAGGGATGTTCAGATGACAAGGATGCACCCCCACCAAGCATTTTCCGACCCAAACTCAGCCTGTGGAAGCTGAAGCACCCACGGTGCTGGCCTGGGGCTGCCAAACTTGCTTCTTGGTACATTGCTTTTATTACACACACAAGGCTGAGCTCATGAGTACTGCTCTTTTGTCTGGCCTATAACTGCAAATCCAAAAATTATGGTTCCAATAAAGGAATCTGCCTTTTATGCTGATCATTACAAAGAAATGCTGGGCATCTCCAGTAATATCCCAATTAGCTTTATGGAGCACACAATGCTAAAAATCCATGCAGATCAACAAAAGATTATTCATGAAATTGATTCATAGGCAAAACACAATAAAATCTCCCTCTGTGATTAAGACAATAGGCTCCAGTGATATCTTTGCTAGCCATGTTAGCAAGAAAACAGAGGCTGCTATCCAGGAAACTTAAGCCTAAAAAAAAAAAAAAAAAGTCTAGGCTCACCTAAGTAGCCTAAGTGTTTGCAACATGATATAAAAGCATTACACTTCAACCTTTCTTCTCTTTAAGCCTGGATATCTCGTAAGGAGCCTAATTTAAGGGCAACCTGGTATCTATGTATTCTAAAAAGTCCTTAATGTTCTATTTGGTCAGTGTTTAATACATATAAAATAATAGTACATAATGGAGTGCTGATTGTTATCACATTTTTTTGAAAATTAATTGTTCAGAAAATTAAGTATCTAAAAGATTCCCTTGTAATCCAAAATCCAAAAGATTCTTCTTGTAATAAGTAGTGTTGTTACCAACATAGTATGCCATTAAAATACCATGGCATACTTGGTCCTGTGCTGAATTGAAAAACAGCAAAGAATCCTACTGAAATAGATTAAAGATTAGCCTTGGACACTATTTTTAAGGTGTAAATTGACATATCCCCTTTGGAAATGTATTTGGCATTGTCTACTAAGTCTGAGCAGATATGGGGAGCCAGCAATTCCATTTCTAGGTATATTTTCTAAAATATATGAAAAGATTGAGGTTGTCCAAGATTTTTCTTTGCTTGGCTCTATAATCAACACCCATGGAAGCAGTAGTCAAGAAATCCAAAGACGCATTGCTCTAGGAAAAGCTGTGGCAAAAGATCTCTTTAGAGTATTGAAAAGCAAAGATGTCACATTGAAGACGAAGGTGCGTCTGACTCATGCCATGGTATTTTCAGTGGCATCATATGGCTGTGAAAGCTGGACATTGAACAAGAGAGACAGAAAAAGAATTGATGCTTTTGAATTGTGGTGCTGGAGATGTCTATTGAATATACCATGGATTGCCAAAAGAACCAACAGATCTGTCCTAGAAGAGGTACAACCAGAGTGCTCCTTAGAAGCAAAAATGGCCAAACTGCGTCTTACGTATTTCGGACATGTAGTCAGGAGAGAACAATCCCTGGAGAAGGACATCATGTTTGGAAGAGTGGCAGGTCAACGGAAAACAGGAAACCCCTCCACCAGATGGATTGACACAGTGCCTGCAACAATGGGCTTAAACATAAATAAGATTGTTTGCCTGGCACAGAATCGGCAAGTGTTTCGATCTGCTGTACATAGGGTCGCTATGAGTCGGACTCGACTCGACGGCACCTAACAGACAACAAACAACAACAACAATGCTATGATAGAATGTGCAAATAAACTATGGCATATTTGTACAATTAAATTCTATATGTTGTTGTTGTTGTTAGGTGCCGTCGAGTTGGGTCAGACTCATGGCAGTGTGTAGCAGAACAAAACACTCCCCAGTTCTGTGCCAGGCACACGATCTTATTTATGTTTAAGCCCATTGTTGCAAACACTGTGACAATCCATCTAGTGGAGAGTTTTCCTTTGTTTGTTGTTGTTGACCTGCCACTCTCCCAAATATATTACCTATAGCAATTAAAATATATATAACAAAACAAATATATCCATAAAGCACAAGATGATTTAAAATATTGTAATGCAAAAGAACTGCCACCTAACAGAGAAAAAGAAGCGAGACACTCAAAAGGACATGCTGCAACAGGATTCTGTTCATTGAAAGACCAAAAGTCGGCAAAACTAATCTACAGGGCAAGAATTCAGGACGATGAGTACCCTTGGAAGAGGGATGGTAGCTAAACAGGGACACAGGAGAATCCCTGGAATACCCGCATTGTTCTATTTCTCGGTCTGGGTCTTGTAAAACTTCTTTGAAATGCATTTATGGTTGTAGTCATTATTGCTATTGTTACAAATTACCCCTCAAATTTAGCAGCTTGACACAACATTCACATCTCATGGTTTTTGTGGGTGAGAAGTCCAGTTGTGGCTTAGCTGGGTCCTCTGGCTCAAGGATTCTCACAAGGCTGCCACCAAGGTTAGCCAGGGCCACGGGCTGATCTGAAGGCTCAAGTGGGAGAGGATTTGCTCTGAAGATCAATTTATGGGTTCCTCACAGACTGGTGGACCCAAAGACCCTCAGTTCCTTGCTGCGATCGGCTGAATGCCTCTCTCAGGTCCTCGTCATGCAGGTCTCTCCAGAGGACAGCCCACAACCTGACATTTGGCGCCCATCACAGTGAGAAAGCAAGAGACCCAGAGGGAAGGCACACAACAGAGAAGCCAAACTCTTTCCGTGGCGTAATCTCAGAAGCAATATCCTCGCATTCTTGTCAAATTCTAGCTACTAACAGTGAGTCACTGAGTCTATCTCACAGTCAAGGGGAGGGAATTATACAAGGACATGAAAATTAGCAGGCAGGGATTTCTGGGGACTATGTTAGTTATGGGCTAGGGTTTAGCTCAGTTGGTAGAGTGCTGCTCTGCACACTGAAGCCCTGAGTTCAATCACCAGGGCCGCAAAAATGAGAGAAGGACCTGGCAGCCCACTCTGGAAACAATCCTGAAAACAGCCATCGAAAACCCTATGAATAGCAGAGAAGCCCTGACATTGTGCTGGGCATAGCAAAGTGTCATGTAGTGTTTCATTCTGTGGTACATAGTGTCGCTGTGATTCGGACCCAGCTTGACGGCACCTAACAACAACAACATGTCATACTTCCATAAAATTAATTTTAAAAATTGCTCTTAGAATTGCCACCAGATCTGGCTACATGGTTTTGCTTATTTGTTTTGTTTGTTGGAGGGTTTGTTTTTGCTATAACTTGGTTTTTACATTATTCTCCCTCCTTGGCTTAAAAGAAGCTGCCCATGAATACTTGTTGTTGTTAGGTGCCATCGAGTCAGGTCTGAATCATAGATACTCTATGTACAACAGCACAAAACACTCGCTGACACAGTTCCATGCACATGATCTTTTTTATATTTAAACCCATTGTTGCAGCCATTGTGTCAATCCATCTAGTGGAGAGTCTTCCTTTTTTTTTTCATTGACTTTCTTTTAAACATCTAGATACTAATTCATTTTCTTGGGGAGCAACTTCCTCCTTGGAAGAAGATATCAAACATCAGGATTTATTTTTTGATAGGGTATCATCTGACCAGACCCACAAGAGCCTGTTTGACCTGCAAGTTGAAGGCTCCCTTCTCTAGCTAAGAAGTCAAGGTCTGGGTTCTAGGGAGGAAGAAATTGTTGTTCTCACATCAGTACTGCATTGTAGACACGGCTTGGAACAAGACTTAGAAAACTAATGCTCTTCACTCTTAGTATTTGGCCCCCCTCAGGCAGGATTCTCATCATTGTACATAAAAGCAGGTAAATGCAGCTGTGATGGCATAGCACGCCATATGTTGACACTCGGGAAAGTAATACTCTCTATGCTTCAAGCAAATCCTCTCTTCCATCTCTGTGGTGACTTGGCGTGGCCCTCCTGACAACTACTATCAAATGCTGAAAGATCCTGTAGCCCGGATGCCCCATCACCGCGATTTCCTTTGCCAAAAATGACGACCAGTCCCTGATGCCTAATCGAGAGCCCATTTGGCAAGCACGTATTTGCAGCCTAGAAAAGGCGCTGGGTGGTGGGGCACACACGTCACCGTGTGGTGGGTACACGGTGAGCATGTGTTGAATGCGCGCGCTGTCCCAGTGGCCGCCGGATGGAGTGGGGAAGGACAGCTGTTCTCCCTGAGTCCCATAGCCACTTCTCCCGTCATCTGCCCCCGCCCGTTCAGGACTCTCCTGCCACCCCAATCCCAAAGTCTCCAGGAACTTAGCTTCCTTTCTACCGGCTGCCTTCCAGAGTCGTCCACACATCAAAGCCCAAATGATATCAAAGGGAGAGAGGTCAAGACGAGGTGAGACTCGGAACTTCACTACCAAGCGAGTGCAGCTCCTGGGAACGCATCCCGCCTTCTGTCTGCTTCCCCGGGACATGAAACACCCGGAGCCATCCTCACTTGAGTCATCCTAACCAACTTTCCCCAGCAACTTGCCTCCCATTGCCCCCATTTTCCCATGCACAAGGCAGTCGTAAGGAAACCAGAAGCAGCTCTTTCCGTTCCCCCAAACTACAGCCAATGGAGCGCTTAACCCTGCAGGAACCAGTCCTACAGGGCTCATCAGCTGGCATAACGGGGGCTCAGGAGGAGGCAAGGCTCTGGGAATCCAGACGTGAAGATACGGAAGAGGGAACTTGAGTTTTCAATTCGAAGCCAGGCAGCATCTAGCCGTAGGCCAGGCTACCATTCCAGGAGTAAGTACTGCACTCTGCACAAACCCACGTAGAGCCGGGGCACCCAGCCCTTCCATGGGGAACGGTTCCGTGGGGTTGCTGAACTAGGAAAAGCAGTGACGATGATTTCTAGTGTGACTTCCAAGTGTGAGAATTTATAAGATTCTATCACTGAAAGGGGAGAAGATCCGGCAACCCCCTCCCAAAAATCAGTCAGCCATTGAAAACCCTACGAACAGCAGAGAAGCACTGACAATAGTGTTTCCCCTGCTGTATGTAGGGTCACGATGAGTCATACCGACTCCACGGCACCTAACAATAACAACAACATCATCATCGATAACCCTATGAAGAGCAGAGAAGCACTGACAGTAGTACTGGTCATGGCACAGTGTTGGAGAGGGCTTCGTTCTATTGTACACAGGGTTGCTATGAGTCAGAGCTGACTCATCGGCTCCTAACCACAACGATATTTCATGGAACACCTGCCATTTCCCCATGAACGCTCTAAGCTGAAACTTTACTATGTCATTCAGTCTTTCCTGTGAGCAAGATGGCCATCATGGATTGTGTTTGCCATTTATGTGTCCACAAATAAGACTTTTGCTACCTTATGCAGGTGAGAATTAAACTTACACCGTGAACCTCAACAATATGCTCTTGGAGGATCAAAGACAAAAGACGGAAGGAGTAACACAGAGAGACAGACTTTGCGATTTGTGAGCTGGCTTCCCAGGCTGTTCCCACAGCACCTCAGGCCTAATGCTGAATGACAGGTGCCTTCCAACTAATAACCATGGGGTGCTGGTAAAAGCAGGGAAAATAAGGGCCTAGAAGCAAAGTAGTGTTGAAGACTAGGCAGCTAAGGATCACCCAGTTTCCACAAATGGCTCTTAATTATCTTAGCTGAGGAGGAGGTTGGACGCTCAAGAAAACTGCATTTGCAGTAGAGAGGTGCATGCTCTGGAAACATGGGGTGTTCTGTGCCGTGGAGACTCACGGCCTGCTCACCCCCATCCCAAGCATGGATGAGCTCTGAGGTGGGTGGAGGGAGAGCGAGGGGCTGACAGGAAATGCTATCAGGGGGAGGCAGCGGAATGATGTGCGGAGGTGCAGGCTCCTCCTCCTGCGAAGGGAACTGAGAGAGGAACTCCGCCTTGAAACGCAGGAGGCCTTAGGAACCCCTGGGGAGGAAGAGTATGAGGTCAGAGTGAAGAGGGCAATGACATACCGGCCCCAGGGGACACTATGGAATAGAGAGAGCATCGTAACAAGAGAGGGACCAGCTGTCCTCTGCTCTACAGCTCCATATCCACCTCCTATTGCTCTACCTTTTCTTGTCCCTCCAGAAGAATTCTTGTTCGGTGCTGTGGAGTCAGATCCATCTCATACCAACCCTGTGTACAACAGAACCAAACACTCCCCAATACTGTGCTATACACGTGATCTTTTAATGTTTGAGCATTGTTGCAGCCACTGTGTTTCTTCTCAGTTTGGGTCATGCCACATCAGCAAAAGCAAGTCCCAGGGGCTTTACTCCATTCCCATCATTAAGGTCAATGAGGAGGCAACTCTTCCCTGCTTGTTTCTTGAATGCCTTCCAGCCTATGGGGCTCATTTTCTGGTACTATATCTGACAGTGCTTCTCTGCTATGCATGGGGTTTTCAATGACTAATTGTTTCAGAAAAGAGCTTCCGGGTCCTTCTCCCTAGTCTTAGTCTGGAAGCTCAGCTGAAACCTGTCCACCATCGGTGGCCCTGCTGGTATCTGAAATACCAGTAGCATAGCTTTCAGCATCACAGCAACACGCAAGTCCCCTCAGCACACAAGGTGCCAGACACGTGGGGCCGAAAGAATTACAGAACCAATTCGCTGGTTCTTTAGCCCTGGCCCTTGGGGAATGTGCTTCTCAAACTTCATCCACCAGGGGGCAGTAAAGAGTCTTCCGTGGGGCAGAAGGGAGCATTCAGGTCAGTCTAAAACCCTCCTAATGACCACAGACAACCAGGGCTGTTGTTCTGGAAAGAATACAGCATCAAGAGCTGAGGATCCCGTTAGCATTGCGCTTCATCCCCACAGAGCGCAGGAAGCACCAGTGCTGCTCGGAGGAGCCCAAGCTCACATTTCATTCTTGCATCTTTCCTTTGCTCCCCTGAAGTAGTTTTCTGGGAAAGAGAAAGCCTGTCATTCCAGATACACAGATGTCTTATTCAGAATGAAATATAGATGCCTGTTATTTCCAAGTTCTCAGGAGCCCTAAGTGTATAAGAACCATGATTTCAGAGAAATCTGAATGAAGAGATGCTATGACACACACACACACACACACACACACACACACACAAAAACATTGTCTTTGTCTCAAAAGACTGGAACTGACATCATATACTGAATTCTCAGTGCACTTGTGCAGAGCCTGAGAGGGTGGGAGGGGCTGAGGCTGCTGAGGCAGCTCTCTGCAGAGAAGCCGCCCTCACACCCAGCGCTCTGCCATCTCTTCCCACGGAATTCATCCCACATCTGCCCTCTCCTGGCCCTCAGGGGGGGTTCGCAGCCTCTTCGCCTCCCCTGCACATCTCCTCTCCACTTCAGCTTATTTGCATGTGCGCATGAACGATGTTAGATCATTGACTTTGAAGAAAGGACAATGAAATCAGATGCATCATCTGGCTTTGGCTGATCCTAAAATGGACCCAAATTAAAATCTAGGCAGTGCAGAGCACAAAAGTGGCATCAGTTGTAAAGGTCACCAAAGGGATTCTAGGTTTGGAGATTAGGAAAGCTTGGCATGAAGACAGCAGTATTTCCTCTAAAGATGCCATCATTCTTAGTAAGACAATTTCATTGACATTTCTGGTCATTTCCTTTTAATTCTGTTACATTAGATTCTATTTCTTATATATGAAAAGAATGGAAAAAGATAAATAAAAAGCTATTTTCAAGTTTACTAACTCTAGAGACAACACTCTACTTCAAGAGAGATCCATAATCTTTTGATAATCCAGGTTGTCTATAAAACAATAATGATGACTTTATTACATATTAGTTGTTACTATAAAGTTTCATTTTAGTCTTAAAATATCAATTCATTATCTACTTTTGGGTCAGTATTTATGACAGGAAGATAGACCGCCACTAGATGGTAAGGCTTATAAATTCAATGTCATACTTCCTGATTTGCAAAATAAATTATTTTTCTTATTAAATCAACTAAGCCAGCCTTCCTGATTTGCAAAATAAATTCTTTTTCTTTCTGAATCACCTAAGCCAAGCTTAATTAACCAGTTTGTAAGACCATCCAGGTAAGATCAGTGAATCTACATGATCTGTCTAATGCCTATGCTTTTCCACATCACCTACCTAATAATTTACACGTAGTAAGTACTGAGTTGAAAGAGTTTCATTTCATTTTCATTTATTGGACAGATTCATGATTCATGTGGAAAAGATTACACTGCCTCCCTTTGCATTAATAGTTTGCTGTTTCCGTTCTTACCCCATCTTTGCCCTCTTCCCACGGGCCCTGGACTTCTTGAGAATGAAAACTGTCTGAGATGAGATTCTCAGGGTGTCCTAAAATGAAGGGGCCCAGGAAACTCACAATGAAGGTCAAACGCACTCCAAGGTCCCCATGGTGTGGGCCGTTACAGAGACCACAGTGCAGCCATCTTCCAGGAAGGTGATCCACGAAGCTTCGAGTTCTCGCTCCAGAGCCCCTCGCTACACAGACCCCTCTCAATGCCCTGGAGGGCTCCGGGTGTGGTTATTACTTGGTCAGGGATGTTTATAAAATTGGCAAAAGGAAGGTATTTTAACCATAATCAGCTAAATGACCTGTGTACCCCAGCCCAATTTGCTTTGTGTCAGGTGGCATCAGACCATCTCCAGGCTTTTTAGAGGTTTGGATAAGGGGAAGATGAGTTGAAAACAGATTCACTCGGCATTCCGTTGGACATGCGGATGTGGTTCATCGATGCTTTTGTGTATCAGGATGTTGTTGTTGGCTGTCCAACCCTAAGAATGATTTTCAGAAATACTGCCATGTCTTACTCATAAAAGCGCAGGGTCAAAGGTGTGCTATTTCTCAGTGTGACCTGTGATGCCCTGCGTTGACAGTCTAAGGAAGCAAGTTTCAAAAGAGACAGTTGGAAGCAAGTCTGTGTAAACTGAGGATTCATTTCCAATTAACAAGTCAAAATGAAAGGAGCTTTTTGCCACATGCATACTGCGTGAGGCACCATAGAGTTTAAAACACACTACGTGGATGATTTTGTGAAAAAAAAAAACAAACAAACCATAAAACCAGTCATGAAAATTCGTGAGTCTAAGCACACAAGCAATTATATCAGCTTATGAACTTGTGTTTTCTGCATTCCGAAGCCCTGGATCCCTTATTAGCAGTTGGATGCACCTAATCCTGATAACGTCTGGTAGCTCCAAATGAAATGTCATGAAAATTCTCTCATGCAGTGAAATGGGCAAAAGTCACAAGTATTCAACTGAAAACCCCTACACATATTGATCAATAAGTCAAATGTATGTCTTAGTAGTCACTTGATTGCGCAATTGTACAATTAAGTATAACATAGCAGTAATTTCCCCCAGGTATCTGTCACCTTATAATGCTATGGGGGCTTGTGTGTTGCTGTGACACTAAAAGCTATGCCACTATTATTTCAGATACCAGCAGGGCCTCCCATGGTGAACAGGTTTCAGCTGAGCTTCCAGACTAAGACAGACTAGGGAGAAGGACCCGGCAGCCCACTCCCAAAACAATCAGCCATTGAAAACCTTATGAATAGCAGAGAAACACTGTCAAATATAGTCCTACAAAATGAGCCCCTCAGTCTGGAAGGCACTCAAGAAAGGATCGAGCAAGAGTTGCCTCCTCACAGTAGAGTCCTTAATGACGGGAATGGAGTAAAGCCACTGGGACCTCCTTTTGCTGAGGTGGCATGACTCAAAATGACAAGGAACATAGGGGCTGCAACACTGGCTCAAGAGTAAAAGGGTCATGTGCATGGCACAGTGTTGGGGAGGGTTTTGTCCTGTTGTGCATAGAGGCACTTGAGTGGGAGCCAACTCCACGGCACCTAACAACACAACAGCAGCAGTAATTGAAAATGTGCTTGAATTGCTCTTGGCCTTGCCTCAATATCAGATAAAGTCTGAGATATTTTTCAAGTTCTAAATCACACTGAAACTTAAATACAACTAAAAGAGTTCCGGTCGGGGCCAACATTTAATCTAAAAGAAAGAACTGTGAAAGTTTTACAATGCAAAACCTTCTACAAGCATTTCACCCCACCTTGCTATTTACCGTTTACATCAAACTAACTTTTCTTCTGGAATAACTCAGGTAAAATACCATTCAGTGGGTGGACGGGGTGAGGAGTGTCATGGCGCAGCCCAGCCTGTACTCATGGGAGAGCCAGGGTACCTGTGGGGTGGGCTCAAAGCAGTGGAGGCTATGCTGGGTGGGCAGGTGGAAGGAGGTGGCTGTGAAAGCCACAGGACAAGTAAGAGGACATCCCCACTGGAGAGAGAAGTGGGGGCCGCCCAGCGCAAGGCATTGGACCCCAGCTAAGGAAGGTGTCCTGGTGATAGGGAGAGGGTGCTTGCTTGGGAGCCAGTGCTGGTCACGGGAGACTGACAAGCAAAGAGGCTGCAGATGGTGACAAATGACAAAAGGGAAAAACCCCAAATGACCAGTGCAATCCTAAGTTGGAATTGGGAAAACTGATGTGAGCTTATAGCTTTCCCTGTGGAGACAGAAATACAGAAATAAATACGTGTGCTTGAGTATATTTATCTACTGACCTATGTTCTCTCGAGATACGCAATGCTATCAACACCCAACAGCTTTGATCACAGCCTATACCCACACTGTAGCTTCTAAATACCATTTCCCACTGGACGCCACAGAGGAAAGGCTAATTCCATGGCTGAGGCAGGGAAGGTACAAGGTAGGCCTAGGTTATTTTACGGGAGAAAGTGAGAAAGTGCTCAGAGAATGATAAGGATATGTCTAATGGATACAGAAGCCAGCTTGAAGGGATAACCCCTAACTAAACCTGGCCCCGTTTCAACATCAGCATAAGTAACGGTAACATGTTACCAACCATTGCTAACGTTAATAGCTCTACTCCGTTAAATACCTAATCTGAAATGGGGAAGGAAAAATGAATAGCAAGATGGCAGTGTTACAGCCAACTGTATAAAGATGTAAATCAACTACATGCCACCAGTAAAAGAGATTTTGAGAATGAATTTTAAAACGCAGACCCAATTATATGCTATTTACAAAAGACACCCATTAATAGGAAGACATAGATACAGTAAAAGAAAAAAAATTCAAAAATATCAATCACAGAAACTGTAATCACAACAAACCTGGAGTGGCTATGTTAACATATGACAGATAGCAGGACTAGCAACGTTATCAGAGACGAAAAGATGGACAATTTATAAGAGAAGCAGCTCATCAAGGAAAAGTAATCTTAAATAGGTATGCATTTGATTCTTTGATTCAAAAACATGAAGAAAAAGAGCTAAAAGGAGATGCAGACAACCTAGAATCATATTTGGAGATTGCAGCCAAATTGCACACAAACTTTTTTAGAAAAGGGAAGACTATTCCACTTATTGTATGTTGTTGTTGTTAAGTGCCGTCGAGTCGTGTCCAACTCATAGCGACCCTCATAGGGTTTTCAATGGCAGATTGTTTCGGGATTGACTTAGGAGTGGGTTGCCACGTCCTTCTCCCATTTTTGCGGTGCTGGAAATCGAACTCAGGATCTCAGAGACTGCAGAGCGGCGCTCTACCAACTGAGCTAAATCCCAGCCCACTTATTGTATGAGACCAGCAATGTTCTGACCCCCAAACCAGACAGAGACATTCTAAGAAATACAAACACAAAAGTCTGCAATGAAATGTGAGCAAATCAAATCCAGGCACAGAAACCAAGTGGAGTTTGCTCAAGGAAGGCATGGTTGCTTTAATCTTTGCAAATCAGTTGATTTGTAAGTCTAAACGGTAACGGTATTAAAAAAGAAAGAACCATGGTCATCTCAATAGAGGCAGAAAAGGCCAGGGCCCTCAAGTTATTGCAGGAACCTGCTCTTCCTCTGGAAGGGGGAGCCAGAGGAGGGCGTGCAGTGAAGGAGACAGGTGATCTGGCTGGACGCTGAAGAATCCCTCTGACAGATGCAGGAAAGGCAGAAACGGGAGACAGAGAAATGCACGATAAATGCAATGAGGAGCCTGTGGAGATTGCCAGCCCCACCTCTAGCCCTGAGGATTTTGCCTCCAAAGTCAAGGTGCTACCTGAGCCAAGGAAAGACAAAGGCAGCTCAAAACAAGACTGCCCCTCCCTTTTATTTTCATTTGCAAGGTAAGGGTATGTTTTCATCATGTACAACATGACGTTTTACAGTGTGGAGTGATTGTTGTTGTTGTTAGGTGCCGTCAAGTCAGGTCTGACTCATAGTGCCCCGATGTACAACGGAATGAAAGAGGCATTGTCTATGACACTGTCTGCTATCCATAGGGTTTTCAATGGCTGTTTGTTTCAGGAGTGGGCTGCCAGGTCCTTCTCCCATTTTTGCGGTGCTGGGGATCGAACCCAGGGCCTCAGAGTGTGCAGAGCAAGCACTCTACCAACTGAGCTAAACCCAGCCCATGGAGTGATTACATGGAGCCAGTTAACAAATGTATCAGCTTGCACAATTATCATTCTTCTGGTGAAGGCACATATAGTCCCCTTGTTGGAGAAGAGATCTCTTGAAATTTAGTCCTAACTAACTGTAATTATAGGGGCTGGGATTTAGCTCAGTTGGTAGAGTGCTGCGCTGCAGTCTCTGAGTTCCCGAGTTCAATTCCCAGCACTGCAAAAATGGGAGAAGGACCTGGAAATCCACTCCCAAGGCAATCCTGAAACAGTCAGCCATTGAAAACCCTATGAGGGTCGCTATGAGTCGGACTCGACTTGACGGCACCTAACAACAACAACAGCAACTGTAATTAAACACCCTTTGACCAGTGGGCCTCTATTCCTCTCTCCCCTCCAACTACCCCAGCTGCTGTGGCTACCAGGAGAAGTTGTTCTCATTTCTTGGAAACAAGCCATAAAAAACTTCGAAAGATAAAACTGAGAGAGAGAAAATATCAAGAATCACTTCCTTCTACGCCTCCCTCCCCCCCATCCCCTGCCAAGCATTAGACACTCGCCTAAACTAACGCACTTTTGTCTAATCTGACTGATGTTTCAGTTGAAGGAACGATTTTGTGGCTTGGCAGATTCCTGCTGGCCTTCTATGGATCTATAAATGTGACAGAAAAGAAATGTTTAAGAAGGACCAAAGGCGTTGAGGAAAGGAGAGTTACAAAATGGGAAATGTGTTCCTCGAGGGGTGCAGAGGGGAAAAAGGAAATCCCATGATCTGAACCCATTAGGAAGCTGACCTAGAAAGGCCAGCTTTGTGAGTGGCACGGATCATTAGCTGCCAGGAAGGGAGTCATACAGGTGCTAGAAACGTGTTAACCTCAGCCTCCTTACTGCGAAGGGCCCTTCAGGGGTGGGCCTGGAAGGTGGGGAATAAAAGAAGAACAAACCCTCACCCTTCCTCCACTTCAATTTTATACCTGGCCAAGGAGAAAGAGTTCGTTTATTGCAGGGAACTTTGCCTGCACAGGAGAAAGGGTCTTGGTGGCCATAAGGTGGTCTTGAAATGTCTGAGAACTGGTGTGTCGCCTAGTCCTTAATCAAGCTTTGAAGGAAGTGTCATGCCAAGCTTTTGGCTTTCACTGTCCACATTGGACACATTTGTCATGGCCGGTGTTTAAGGCAGCGCATCCGCACCACGGCAGTTAAGAAGGTGTTAGGATTGGTCAGAAATATACGGCAGCACTGAGTACATTCCATGCCCTCAGGAGGCCGGGAAGAGCACACGGAAACATCTTCACCTCCTGCCAAAAGCTTGTCGGGACACTTTCTTCAAAGCTTGATAAGGGCTAACAAGGGCTTTGGCCCCCAGGCCCTGTGCTCTCACTTCCTTGCCCCACCCATGGGTGGACCATGCCTGGGAGGACGCCCCCCACTCCCCACCTTGTGCCTCCCTCTGGGATGCGTGAGTCACGCACTGCCTCTGCTCTTTCATCTGTTCCACTGAGCTGCTGTTTCCCTGAGTCACCCGGGCCTAGCTCTCTTCCTGGTCAGGCTCTCCTAGAGAGGGGGAGGAAACCAGAGCCACAGGGCATCGGCCAGCATGGTCAAGGGTCCTGTGAGAAGGACACGTGGTCTCAGGCAAACCCTGAGGCGTTAGGCTGTCCACCAGGATAAAGAAGTATCCGGTGAATAACACAGATTATAACTCCTGTGACAAATCCCTTGGGTCAAGGCTAGAGCCACGGCCACGCTCCAGACAGACCCCAACACCAGAGCAGATAGATAGCCCCGTGGTAGAGCGCTGGCCCAGCATGCCCAAAGCCTGGGCTCCATCCCAGCACCACGGAACCAAAACCAAATTAGAGAAAATTTCCCTTCCCTGTCTTTCCAAGACAGGTGCTAAGAGATTAAGCCTGGATTTTACTCCTGTTTCCTCCCACAGGAAGTCAACTATCGGCTGACTCTGCCCCTCACAAATTCGCCAAAAGCACAGGTAGCAACCTTACCTGTCCAAACTGGAATTTATTAGTTGAAACCTAAAAGACACAAGTTACAAAAACGGAATTTATCACCAAGGCCTGCGACGGCCTTGGTCATCAACAATGGCTGTCACGGTTGCATCATTACTGAGGGCACCTGGAGAATCGGGTGCCACTGCTGCGCGGCCATGCAGATCCACACACGCATCTCCCAGCCTCTAACAGTTGGCTGGGTTGGACCAGCTTATAGTTTCTACAAATTTAGAAAGCTGTCACTCAAAGCCATCTCTGGCCATTTATTCACTGGACAGCCGGGCCTGACACACAATTTCTCCCCTTATTACCAGCAACCTGAGAATATAAACTACTTTCAGTTAGCTCAGAAATTGGCATAGAGGTTGCTGCCCTACCCACGCTGAGTGGTGTCACAGCACACAGAAGGAAAGGCACCAGTAAAAAAAAATTTATTAATATATCTTATGTAGCCCAATCCAGAAATATAACTATTTCAATATGTAACTCAATAGATGAACTTCCTATGGCTACACTGACAAATTGCCACAGATTCAGTGGATTAAGACAAAACGTTAAGTCAGGAGTGGTAGCGCCTGTCTGTAATCCCAGCCCTTGGGAGGCTGAGGTGAGGGGATCACAGGTTCAAGGCCAGCCTGGTGCTACATAAACAAAACCTTGCTGAGAGAAAGAAAGAAAAAAGGAAAGAGGGAGGGAAAGAAAGAGGAGGAGGAGGAGAAAGAGGAGGAGGAGGAGCAAGAAGAAGAAGATGAAGAAGGAGGAGGAGGAGGAGGAAGAGGAAGAGGAGGGGAGGGGGAGGAGGAGGAGGAGGAGGAGAAGAGGAGGAGGAGAAGGAGAAGAGGAGGAGGACGGGGGAGGGAGGAGGGGGAGGAGGAGGGAAAGAAAGAAAAAAGGAAGGAAGGAAAGAAAAGAGAAGGAAAGAAAAGGGAAGGAAGGAAGGAAAGAAAGGAGAGAGAGAGAAAAGAATAAGAAAGGGAGGGAGTGAGGAAAGGAGGGAGGAAGAGAAATCAGTAGGTCAAAAGGCTGAAGTGGGTCTCACCGGGCTAAAATGAAGGTGTGGATGGGGCTGTTATGTTCCTTTATGAGAAGTCTAGGTAAGAATCTGTTTCCTGCCTTTCCCAGCATCTGCCAGCTGCCCACATCCTTTCTCTCTGTGGCCAGCAACAGCGGTGGAGTCTGTCTCCGATCCCCTCACTCCGACACTGACTTCGACTCACCTCTTCCACCTTTAAGGACCTTGGTGATGACATTGAGGCCACCCAGATAATCCAAGAAAACCTCCTTATTTAGGGTCAGCTGGTTCACAACCTTAATGCCAGCTGCAGACTTTAATTCCTTGTGCCACGTAACAGGACACATGCACTGGTTCTGGGCTCTAGGATGTGTACGTCCTGGGGAGTGGAACACTATTCTGCTACCACAGTCAAAATTAAAATTATTAATGAGACACTATTTCAGTCTTTCTTTCACACCGCCTTGAAAGTTTTCAACACTTGGTGCATAGTTTACACTCACAGGACATCTCAATTCCAACTGGTCATGTGGCAAGTACCCAGTGGCTCCTTGTAGCTACTGGCTACCAAACCAGATAACAGGGGTCTAAAGCAGTGATTCTGAACATGGCCTGCACCATGGAACCCTCTAGAGAGCTCTTGGAAATCCTGAATCTCAGCACGTGTGCCATCCCAGACAGCTCAGAGCCTGGGCGCTGGGGTTCCGTTAAGGCCCCTCCAATGATGAGGCTCTGGGAGGAGGCAGAACGGATCTCAACCTTTCTGTGCTGCCCAGTCATCACCCCCAACCCTGCCAGAGCCACTTCCCGGGTGTCGAAGCCTAGTGGCTATGCCATCCTTCTTGTTGTTGTTGTTGTTGTTAGGTGCCATCGAGTCAGCATCCAACTCACAGTGATCCTACGTACAACAGGTGAAACACTATTGTCACTGCTTCTCTACTGTTCATAGGGTTTTCAATAGTGGATTGATTTTTGGGAGTGGGTTCCCGGGTCCATCTCCCAAGCCTACAGCACCTGGTGTTCCCAGGTGGTCTCCCATCCAAGGACTAACCAGGCCGACCCTGCTTAGCTTCCAAGATCTGATAGGATTGGATGCCACAGGGCTCCGGCTGCAGGCCTTATGCCATCCTAGGCATGTGAAATAACAGCTTCCAAGTGTGTGTATGCACACAGTGTGTGCGCTGAGCTCGAAGCATCTGGAAGCCTGACACTCAGCTTCTGAATGCTCTGCTTGGCTCTGACACCCACCCAAGGCATTTACTTCTTCACCAGCTCACCCCTGAATACCTGCCGGGTACCAGGAAACGTGACAGGGCACCCTGCCTCCTGCTCTCTATGGTCGGTGGCAGAAGCTGCTGTGGAAGAACGATAAGGTCAAGATTTTCAACCTGATGCCTGTCGACTCCTCCAGGGCCAGACGACTCCACACAGGTGCGCACACACACGCACACATGCATGCGCACACACACGCATTTTGATAACACAGCATAGACATTGCTGGTGGTGTTGGTTTTGGTTGGGTGCCGTGGAGTCTGGTCCAACTCATAGCGACCCTATGTACAACAGAACGAAACACTCCCCGACACAGTGGCATGCTGGGCACTATGAAAGGGCTCCTCTGTTATTCATATGGAGTGCAATGGCCAATTGTTTTGGGAGTGGACTGCCAGGTCCTTCTCCCTAGTTTATTTTAGCCTGGAAGCTCAGCTGTGACCTGCCCACCATGGGTGGCCCTGCTGGTATCTGAGATACCAGTGGCATAGCTTTCAGTGTCACAGCAACACGCCAGCCCCCATAGCACGACAAGCTGACAGACACATAGGGGACTCCTGGGGTTAGATCCAAGCAAATCCATTTTATTCCTAGAAAATCAACTCCGGGGAACGCATCCTCGACGAGAATCTATGAAACCGTAATAGTAACGGTGAGTCTGCCACCATGTCCCAGGGATGCCATGATCCCAACCTCAACACCAAACACTCTTGACACTGCCTGAAAGCCTTCTGGCCCCCTTCCTGCAGCTCCCTCCTCTCCTCTTCATCTTGTGGGGTCTCCCTTCTGGGGGAGGTCCCCTCCACGACCTGGTGTGCCTGCCTTCCACCACGTTCATGTTCCCTGAGGTAACCAGATCACATCTGTTACCCCCAGTTTCCAATTCCCCACCCATCTCCCCCTCTTCCCATTTGGCACAAATCTCACCAAATGCTGCTGCTATTCTCTTCCCGCATAGAAAGCCGCCCCCTCTCTTTCTTTCTTCTACACTTATTATGTACAGAATAAAATCTCAGCTTCTTAATATCTCCGTGATTGTCCGGGTTACATTGGCGCCTTCCTTTCCTATCTCCCTACCTCCCCAGCACCCGCAGCCTTGTCCAGTGTTTAAGCAACTGGACTCGATTATTCCTGAAGGGCTTCTGTGCTCCGCTCAGCTTGAGCCCCTCCCCTCCTCTTCGTGAATGACCTCTCAGCCACTCCCACCTCACCTTCCCAAGGCTATGTGGACCAAGAGTACAATCCAGTTTGTATCTTTGTAGAAGTCTGTGTCCTGAGCCACGCAAGGTCCCCTAGAGAATCAGAGCCACTTGGATGAGTACGTCGTGCCATCCCCTGATCTCTATGGAGGCCTGGCTGTAGGAGGCCCGTAGATATCAACCCTGAGGATGCTCGAGTCCCTTACATAAGATGGCATCACTGCCGGATGCGGTGGCGCATGCCTGTAATCCCAGTGGCTTGGGAGGTGGAGGCAGGAGGATTACAAGTTTGAGACCAAAGGCAGTCTTGTTAACTTAGCGAGACTCTGTCTCAAAAAGTAAAAAATGGGCTGGGGGTGCAGCTCAGTGGTCCAGCACTTGCAGAGCATGCAAGCCCAAGGCCCTGGGTTCAACACCCACTATTGCAAAAAAAAAAAAAAAAAAGATGGCACCATGTTTACCTAGAATCTATACCTGCACCTACTTCCCATATGCTTAAAATCATCATCTTCTCTAACACAATCTAAGTGCTATACAGTATCATTTGGAGAATATTGACAACAGAAAACTATCCGTTCAGTACAGGCGGAATGTTTTTCAAATATTTTAGTCCACAGACATTGAGTTCGTAGAGGCAGAGCCCACAGACACGGAGGGCCAACTGTGTATAGAAAGGGATTAACTCCAAAGCACCGGTTCACACGATTGTGGGGAATGGCAATTCCAAAAGCCACACGGTTGCCTGGCAGGCTGACGCCCTGGGGGAGAGACGGAAGGTGAACCTGCCAGGCGTCCCCAGCCTCGGAATGCCGCTTTACTGGAAGAGATGGAGCTGGGAGAGGCTCATTTCCTTTCACTCTCTTCCACGAAGACCCGTTCGGCTTCTTAATGGCATTTTAAGCTAGCTGTTAACGTGGGTAATGTAGTTTGGGGAAAAGGAGACGGGTCCAATTATAAGAATCAATATATTGTGTGGAGGGAGAATGGAGGCCTCTATTAAATATGAAGCAGGACTTCGATGCCAGCTAGAACCAGGCCACGCAGGGAAGCCGAAAGGTGCACGTGACACCGACGTGGGTGAGACGGAAGAGCGCGCTCTCGGAGCTCACTCACTCCCGCTTCCCGTGGGCAATGCTCCACCGCCCTGGAGAAAACAAGAGCAGCTGGGGGAACGTCTGAGAGCACAGAGGGCTCTGCAGGGCTTCCGCACTTCCTGAATTAACGAATGGGCAAATGAGTGGCTAGACTCGTCGGTGACCTTCTTTACCTGTTTCTTTGGAAGTAGGGCTTTCAAAGTGTGGCCCCTGACCAGCAGCCTCTGCATCACCTGGGCATTTGCTCCTAAGGAAAGATTCTCTCACTGTAATCTCTGAGGGTGGGGCCCAAGAATCCGCGCACAGGCTCCGACTCAGGCCACGAGTGTCAGAAATGCTTCTTTGGGCAAAGCCCAGGAACTCCACCACCCAAGCGTCGCCCACCTTCACAGGATAAAAGGGCGAGTCTCACACAGCCGCTGCCCTTACAGAGTCTTTTGCAGCCATTTCTGAGAACCAGTGGCACCGACGTGGCCTGATCAGAAAACTCCCTTCTTCCCTACATCGTCCCCTTAACAGCAGCACAAACCCAGCTATGAGCTTGGGGTGGAAGCTCCTCAGGACTCATCATTCCTCAGACCCTCCCACTTCATACAAAGGTTGCTGTTGTTGTTAGGTGCCATTGAGTAGGTACCGACTCATAGCGACCCTCTGTACAACAGGGGAAACACTATTGTTATTGCTTCTCTGCTGTTCATAGGGTTTTCAATGGCAGATTGATTTTTGGGAGGGGGTTGCTGGGTCCTTCTCCAAAGCCTACAGCTTCTGGTGTTCCCAGGTGGTCTTCCATCCAGGTACTAACCAGGCCCGACCCTGCTTAGCTTCTGAGATCTGACGGGATCGGATGCCACAGGGCTACTGCTGCAGGCTCATACAAAGGTGGGGGCCCATTTTAGTTACAGGAATGGCCTCCTCTCAGGAATTCAGATATCTAGCTGGGTGTCAAAGTCACTGACCCCACATCTGCCCCCGGCTCAACGTTGCATCCAACAGGAAGCCAACAAGGAATGGGAGACAGAGGCACCGTCCTCTTCCTCTGCCCGCCAAGTCCCTCTGTCTCTCTTCTCCCGATCCCCAGGCTATGTCTGATTTTCCAGGGTGAAAGGGGGGAAGGGCTGAGGAAGGAAGAGCAGGAGAGGTCCTCCTCGACGAGGGCAGGCACGAAGGACATTCCCACAGAACCCCCAACTTCAGCCTCCTTGCCCTGGGCTACCCTTGGCATCTAGAGACATCCCAGCAGCCCTTAGCCCATGTTCATCAGCTCCGCCTCGTCGCTGCAGGCGATTCTCTTGGATGGAACCACGGAAGGCCCTCGGCCTGGCACTGTGCCCCTTGAGGCTCTGCGTGTACTTTGGCCCAGCATTGCTGAGACTTACTCCAAACCAGTCACCTCTTTTCATCCCACAGCCCAGCAGATGGTTCCCAGCACAATCTTCTACCTTCCAGAGAGACAGACAGACAGACTTCACCCCACCGAGAATACAAGCACCAGCTTCCCTTGCCTTCTGCCATAACCACCGACAGCGCTCTCTCAAGGAACCTTCTTGCCCATGTCTAATCTCCTGCCCCAAACGCTTAGCTCTCTGCTCTCCAGCCTGGGGCGGGGGTGGGGTACACCGTGGAAACCTTGTTTGTGGAAATCTCCACGGCCGCGCTGCTTTAGCAACATGCTCCAGACCAGGGGGCTTAAACCATAGAAATCTATTTTTCGTCGCTGTGAAGATTAAGACGTCCAAGGCGAAGGTCAAAACAGATTCCTGGCTGGTGGGCGGCGGCTGCTTGGCGTGTTCCCCCTTCGCTGAGACCAGAGGCGAGTCCTAGGGCTATCCAGGAGGCCACTAATCCCACTCCTGAGGCCTCGCCCTCACGACCTCACCCAGTCCTAATCAGTCTTGAGGGTCAGGCTGAGTGGACGGAGGGGTACGTAGAGAGCTGGGAAGGTACTTCTTCTGGGTGTGTCTGTGAGGGTATTTCCAGAGAAGATTGACAGGTGGGTCAGCAAATGGAACAGAGAAGAGCCCCTCGCGGTGGGTGGTACCATCCAATCAGCAGGGGGGTGGGCTGGGGATCAGGGAAAGTGGAGTCGGTGTCCCATCCTGGTTCTTCCAGAGAAGCCCACCTTCTCTCCTGCTGCTTGGATGTCAGGCTCCAGTTCCTCAGCCTTTGGGCCCTGGGACCCTCTTAAAGCATCAGACCCCAGGCCTCCATTTGGGGGCCGCACCACTTCCTTGCTTCTCACGCCTCAGCTTCTTGGACTGGGCCCAGCACAGTGCCTGCGTCTCTGACGACCACCACGGAACTTCCCAAGGCTGACCACATTCGTCAGCATCCGTGGCTGTGAGAAAACACCCGAGATAATGAACTTAAAGTGGAAAAAGGTTTGCTTGGGCTCCTGGTTTCAGAGACTCCAGTCCGTGGTCGGTCAGCCCTGGTGCTTTGGGGCCTTTGGCGAGGCAGGGGGAGGAGGTGGAGGGAGCATTTCACATCATGGCAACGGGGAAGCAAAGACAGAGAGAGGAAGGGGATGGGGACCCCCTATCTCCTTCGAGGACGACCCCCAGTGACCTGACTTCCTCTTCTAGGCCCCACATCCTCAAGACTCCAAATGAGACCACAGGCTTGTGACCCAAACATTAGGCCTTTGGGAGAAATTTATCCAAATCACAGCAGAGATCATGTGAGGCATCGAACATATACAAGGTATGATTAAAAAAATACAGTGGATGGTTAAAGTTTTCAAATTTTATTACAATAAAAGGCACATTGCCGTTAATCCCTCTCAACAACTTCCCCGGGTTTTGAACGCTGGGACTCCATTGTTCCTGCCACTTCCTGATGCAGTTCTGGAATCCTCATCATGAGTGTCTTTAGTTGCGCTGTCATGGCTGCCTCAACGTCCTGAACTGATTCAATACATTTACCTCTCACCGCCATTTTGACTTTGGGGAAGAACCGGAAGTTGCGGGGTGCCAGATCCGGGGAATAAGGTAGACACACCATAACGCTTTTACAAAAATTGCCGTACCGGGAGCTACATGTGACATGGAGCATCGTCATGACGGAAGAGGAAACTAAAGACACGAAAGAGGACTCCTAGAACTGCTTCACAAAGTCTCAAAGTGGTGGAATAAGTATGTTCAGAGCCGGGAGTGTCTTGAGGGGGATTAATGGCCATGGATCTTTTGCTGTGATAACTTTTTAATGTAAACATTCAAGATATTTTGGATCACACCTCGTATATACATACACGTATGGGTGTATATATACATATTTACACACATTCCTTTTCCTCTATTTCTCTGAAGAACCCTAACACACCTCCTAAAGCCATCACGTTAAGGGCGGGGTTTCACCATGTGGACTCTGAGAGAGCACAGCATTCAGCCCATAGCAGATGTTCTCAGGCCTGGCTTTGAAATGTACAGTTGGGTGGCATCCAGACATGTGCAATCTCAGAAATGGAGACTGTTCTAGTTTAATACCCGTGCATATTATGTTGTTGCTAGGTGCCGTCGAGTTGGGTCTGACTCATAGTGACCCTACGTACAACAGAAGGAAACACTCCCCGACACTGTGCCATGCCTGGCTCTATGTCAGTGCTTCTCTGCTATTCATAGAGTTTTCTATGGCTAATTATTTTGAGATTGCTTAGGGAATGGATTGCCACATCCTTCTCCTGTTTTAGTGGTGCTGTGGATCGAACCCAGGGCCTCAGAGAGCAGAACTCTACCAGATCAGCTAAATGCCCCATGGATATTATGACAGAGAGGTCTAGGAGTTAGAAATTTATAAGAAAGAAGCACTGGCATCTGGGTGGGATCCGGTTGCTGGGAATAGGTGATTCATAGCAATACAGGAGTTGTTTGAATTCATCAGGAAAGGCTTTCTCCCCAGATCAACAAATAAATTTGGCAGACAGCCCTGCCACCTAGACAAGCCACTGTTCTCCATCCCCGCCAGCCTCATCCTTACTTCTCACTGCCCCGTAGCCCTCATTGCATCTCCTCTTTAATACTTCTTAAAATTTAGAATTTACCCCGGAGGGCTTGAGATCCTCTTTAAACCGACATCAGCTGCCTAAGCATCATTCTGGGGATCCATTCCCAGAGCTGCCAGCGGTGTTTAGGGGCTGCATCTTTGGGCTGCTACATTCTCAGTTTTCACTGCAGAAAACAGAGGAATGTGTACGCAGTGAAGCCGCAGCTGGTTCCCACGGGGAAGCCGACTGCACGTGGCCTGGAACGCCTCAGCCAGCCAGGCGGAATCCCCCTGGAGCACAGAGCCTTCATCCCTTTCGCCCTTCCGCTTTCCGCCATGTGAGGGCACGGTGCCGTCTCCTCTGGAGCACACAGCAAGCAAGACACCGTCTTGGAAGCAGAGACCAGATCCTCGCCAGACCACACACCTCCTGGTGTTCCGATCCTGAACTTCTCAGCCTCCAGAACTGTGAGAAATACATTTCTGTTCCTTGTAAATTACCCAGCCCAGGGTATTTTATTATAGCAGCACTGATGGCCTGCGACGCCTGGGGCTACAAATGCGTCCCTAAGACCTCGCCTCTTCTCTGCTACATCCCAGAGAGCACCGCTAATTGCCCCATCAATTAAGTTCAAATAAAATTTCCACCTCAGCCAGAATTCACAGCTGGGTTCTGATGACCCTGAAGGAGCTCACCTGCCCTTCTGCATGTCAGGTGTCCCACCTGTAAGCCCACCCCCAGCCAGCCACGATTCTGTGATCTGCCATCCAGCGGGCACCCGCAAGAACTAATGCAGAGAACATGTATACTTAACCGGAGATTTCAAATATTGATAGAGCTTGCCCCTCACTGCCCAGGCCCTGGCCAGAAAACATTAGGCATTCAGGAAAACGCATAAAGCTAATTGCTAAACAGCACTTCAGGGCTGGACTCTCCTTCAGGGGCCAGTAAATGGAAAAGGTGAATAATTTTACAGCTCGGATAAAACTGCCTCCAATGTGATAGCACATATTCTCTGTGATGCTTATAAATGGGTTGGCCACACCTGTGTTTCCATCTTCACCACCCACTCACTCCTTCCCTGGAACTGTTTTGAATGCTGGCATGGCTGACCTTGACGTCTTCACCCCAAAGAGTTTGATGCTCTTCTAGGCTTACAACCCTCTCTTATACTCGCTGGGTCCTCGCCACCCCCCAGAAGCCCTCTCTTGACAGCTTGTCTCATGGCACAGAAGCATCATTTTCTTTACGTTTCCAGCCTCAGCATCTTCTCTTCCATTTACACTCTAGACCTTCTACTTGGGGAATGTCCCCTTCCAGCACTATCGCCCCAACCCCTGCTTCTCACCTGAGCCCCTGTCTAACCTCGCTGAACCCCTGCATAGGTACTTGAATGCTCTTTAGACTGCCCAGCACTTGACGCTCCTCTCTCATTTTGGGAGACTTGCAAGATCTAATGAGTGTTGGTGGAAGACAGAGTTTGCACACTGCTGTAAGAAATCTTTGCAACAATGGGCTCAAATATAAAAAGATCGTGTGCATGGCACAGTGTCAGGTAGTGTTTCACACTGTCATACACAGGGTCGCTAGGAGTCAGACCAGACTGGACAGCACCTGACAACAATAAGTAATCTTAAAAAACCAGATATGCTCACCTGTCCCTTTATCCTCAAGGGGAATATTCCAAGACCCCCGATGGATACCTGAAACCACACAGAGTACTAAATCCTATAGATTAGATCCTGTGTTTTCTCCTATATGTACACACCGATGATAAAGTTTAATTTCTAAGTTAGGTACAGTAAGAGATTAATAATAGAGCAAACATAACAATATATGCAATAAAAGTCACAGGATATAATTGATGTGAGATACCTATCTACTCCTCCCTCTCTCTCTCTCTCTCTCCTCCCTGCCCCAGGGTGAGGCGCAAGCCCAGCATGAATACAGTGGACGAAAGCAAAGGGAGGATTCTCATTCCAGAAGGAACAGAGGTGAGCAATACAAGATTTCATCACGCTACTCAGAATGCCTGCAGCCATAGCCCTGTGGCATCCGATCCCGTCAGATCTCAGAAGCTAAGCAGGGTCAGCCCTGGTGAGTACTTGGATGGGAGACCGCCTGGGAACACCAGGTGCTGTAGGCTTGGGAGAAGGACCCAGCAACCCACTCCCAAAAATCAATCCGCCATTGAAAACCCTATGAACAGCAGAGAAGCACTGATAATAGTGTTTTGCCTGTTGTATGTAGGGTCGCTATGAGTCAGATACTGACTCGACGGCACCTAACAACAACAACAACAACAACTCAGAATGGCAATTTTACATTTCTGAACTGTTTCTGGAACTTTCCCACATATGATCAGACTGTGGTTAAACACGGGTAACTGACACTGCAGAGAGTGAAACCGCAGCCAAGAGGGACGGCTGTGCTTACCTTCCCAAGCTGCCCTTTGCAGCAGGGCAGGGCTGTGAGGCTCTGTGGCCCCTGGCCCATGTATCAGGAGCCCACTCTCTGGGGAAGCAGGCCCTGCGGCAGTGGCAGTGAGTGCTGAGACTCTGCCCTGCAATGCTGGGCATTGAACCTGGGGCATTGCACATGCTAAGTAGGTGCTCTACCACCCAGCTACACCCCCAGCCCCAGACTATTAAATTTTAATAAATAGTTTTCTTGCCACTTTGTTTTTGTTGTTAGGTGTCATTCAGTCAAGTCTGACTCAGCGATGCTCATGGGGTTTTCAATGGCTGACTGCTTTGGGATTGCTTCAGAAGTGGATTGCCACCTCCTTCTCCTGCCTCTGTGGTGCTGGATGGAGATTGAACCTGGGTCCTCAGAGAGTGCCGAGCGGCGCTCTACCAACTGAGCTAGACCCCAGCGCTGCTCCGCACTGAGGACCCAGGTTTGATCAAACCTCTTTAGAGATGATCATATAGTTTCTTCTTTAATCTGTTCATGTGGCAAATTACATTAATAAGCATATTCTATCAGACCACCAAGGTTAGATCATTGGTCCATTCTTTGATTTAGAATGTTTTTTAGGATTTTTTCCTTCTCTGTTGATGAGTGAGAACTGCAGATAATTCCCCTGTTCATGGTGCCCTTGACCAATTTTTGTAACAAGATTATACCAGCCTCATAAAAGGAATTGGAAAGATTGCCTTCTATTTTAGTCTCTGGAACACATTATATAAGACAAGAATTATTAGTTCCTTAGTATTTTATAGGAATACTAATGAAATAGTTTGGGCCAGTGCTTTAAGAGAAAAATATTTTATCATTCATTCAATTTTTTAAAGTCATATGACTACTTGGATTTTCTATGTCTCTTTGAGCAGATTTTAGGGGGTCATATATCTCTAAGGGGCTGGGATTTAGCTCAGTTGGTAGAGTGCTGCGCTGCAGCCCTTGAGGTCCCGAGTTCAATTCCCAGCACCACAAAAATGGGAGAAGGACCTGGCAATCCACTCCCAAGGCAATCCCGAAACAGCCAGTCATTGAAAACCCTATGAGGGTCTCTATGAGTCAGATACCAACTCCACGGCACCTAACAACAACATATCTCTAAGAGTCTGCAGCCATAATACCTGGGCATCTGATCCCACCTGATCTTTGAAGCTAAGCAGGTTCAGTCTGGTTAGTCCTTAGATGGGAGACCGCCTGGACACACCAGGTGCTACAGGCTAAGGAGAAGGACCTAGCAATCCACTCCTGAAACAATCCAGCATTGAAAGCCCTATGAATAGTAAAAAAGCACTGACATAGTGCTAGGCATGGCACAGTGTCAGAGAGGGTTTCATTCTGTTGTACATAGGGTTATTATGAGTCAGACCCAACTCAACAGCAACTTACAACTTTCCTAAGAGTTTGATTATTTCTACTAAGCTTTCAAATTTTTTTGGCATAGATTATCTCATGATATTTCAAAGTCTACATAGTTACTATAAAGTTCCTTTTTTTATTCCTAATGTCATTTTTGGTAACTTTATTCATCTTAAATTCATGCCTATTTTATTAAGGGATCTTTTTTCCTTCAAAGAAGTAATTTGGGGGATAATTGGTCTTCTCTATGATTTTCTGTTTCTTTAATTTTTGCCTTTCATTGTGTGATTATTTGAGTTTTCTCTGTTCTTATTTTTCTAACTCCTTAAGTTATATGCTTAATTTATGAATTTTTATGCTCTGCTTTAAATTTTGCATTTAGGGATATAATTGTATCTTCTAAATACTACTTTATAATCTCAAAGCTTCCATATATAAAAGTTGTGTTGTCTTTCATTTTCAAATGTTTTTCTATGTAAAGTTTTCATACGTAAAAATTGTGTCGTCCTTCATTTCCTAAAGTTTTCTAGTTTTCATTGTTACTTTAAGTGGCTCCTTACTCTTGTATTCAGTTTCTCTTCCCTGAAGTAATCTATTTTGTGAAGATCCATGGTTATAAATCTCTGTTTTAGCCTGCAAAGATCTTCATTTTATCCACACACGTGTTTCTTTCTCCTTCTGCAGACCTCTGGGCTGATCTTTATTTTCCCTTGGCTCTCTGGAAATATTCTTCCATTCCAAAAATCTGTTGAAAGCCTGCTCTTGTTCTTTGGTAGGGAACTTTCTCTGGTGCTTTAATGTTTTTGAGTCTAGCACTGCTATGCAGGTTTGCCATGCCATGGGTGCTCTGGGTGGGTTCATTTCTACTTAGTCTACGCAGAACTCTGAATTTCTTCAACATGACAGTCATTGTTCTTGAACTCTGATAAGGTTTTCTACCATTAACACCATATGCCTCATTCTGTTTATTCTTTTCTTCTAGAATTCCTATCAGATACACTGTACCTTCTTATTTTATTCCCTATGCTGTTAAGTTTGACTTCACATCGCCCACTTTTGATCTCTTTTTGTATCCTGAATAATTTCTAATGGTATCATTCATTTCATTAATTGCCTCTTCACAATTGTTACTTAACATGTACAAAGAGCTCTATACTAAATAAATACATGTTTTCAATTCTAGGGCTTGAATTAGTACCTTTTCAAATCTGACTGCTCTTTTCTTAGGGCACCAATTTCTTTTCCTGTCTTTTATTATCTTAAACACAATTGGTGCTCTCTCTCAGGTGATCTGTTATGGTAAATTCATGGGGTGGGAAGTCTAACTCTTCCAACCACGTCTGCTGACTCTGGCCGATGGTGAACTCTTCTTTCCTTATCAGTTTTGTATCTCTTCATGCAGGCTCAGTGTTATTTTTTTTCCTTTGAGGATGCTCCACGGCACGAGCTATGGGTGATCCCCTGCAGAGTAACCATGGGTTTGGCTCTAACACGAGCAAAGGGCTATCAGTGTCCTAGGCTGAAGGTCATATTAATATTTCTTGGTTTGGCTTCAGGGTTGGAGCACAGGAGTGGTGAAATTGGGATCCCAAGCTTCTGTGCTGCTCAAGTCTGGGCTTTAGAAACTCCAAAGCAACCCGTCTTTCCCACTGGGCACCTATTAATACGCACAAGCTTTATTTCCCCATCTGATTTGCTGTTTTAGGGAGGTGGCAGCCCTTCAAAAGTTCCGCCGTTACATAAGAGCTCTTCCGTTGCAAATCTCTGCCTCACACAGACCCAAGGCTCCAACTTCTGTTCATCTGGGCACTAACACTCACGCTCCTAAATTAACAAGACCAGGACACACTCCCCTCCCCAGGACATCACAACATCTGCTCACATCCACATCACTCATGGTTTTCGATTTCTTCCCTTTCCTGGCACAGGAGCTTTCTCTTTTCCCTTTAAAGACATTCACTCTATGCTTGTCTGATGGTTTGTTGTTGTTAGGTGCTGTCGAGTCAGTATCCGACTCATAGCGACCCTCATAGGGTTTTCAATGGCTGACTGTTTCGGGATTGCTTTGGGAGTGGATTGCCAGGTCCTTCTCCCATTTTGGCGGTGCTGGGAATTGAACTCAGGGCCTCAGAGACTGCAGCGCAGTGCTCTACCAACTGAGCTAAATCCCAGCCCGGCGTCTGATGGTTTATCTGCTACTTTTTTACCCACTTGTAGCACAAAGCCTTCAAATTGCCCCAGTTAATCCTACTACAGAAGCCAGAGGCCTTCATATGTGCATCTCATTAGATTTAATCATCTCCAAAGATGATATCGTGAGAAAACAAAACCCAGAGAAATATTTTGTTAGCAAATATTTTCCCTCATAGCTTCCTACCAATCTTTGCTTATTTTCAACAAAATCACACAGACTTTGGAGGGGAAGGGACAGGTAACTTCCACACTGGTAGGTTATTCCAAAGTGATGGACTTTAGGGCCACCTTTGGCAGTGATCATCTGAGGTAAGCTTTCTAAGCAAAGTTCCCAAGGAAGACATAAAATGAACAAGAAGCACCCTTTAGGAAAGTAATGTTCTTCATACCAGATGTGAATTAGTGGTGACATTTAGAAATCTGTTGCAATAGTTTTAGTGACTGAAAAATATAGAAATGAGAAAGCACACCACGTCAGTATGATGGGGAGTTATTAGAGATGACTCCCAGTGACTTGGAGAGATGGACATTTACCTACCCATTGAAATATGGTCAACGGGACCATATCTTTCTTTAGAATTTCCTAAGCATCAACAGAACAAAAATCCTTACAACTGGGTCAGCACGCAACTTCACAATAAATGGAGGAAAGATTGAGGTTGTCCATGATTTTGCTTTGCTTGGCTCTGTAATCAACACCCGTGGAAGTATCAGTCAAGAAAGCAAAAGACGCATTATGGTGTTGGGAAAAGCTGTGGCAAAAGATCTCTTTAGAGTATTGAAAAGCAAAGATGTCACATTGAAGATGAAGGTGCACCTGACTCATGCCATGGTATTTTCAGTCGCATCATGTGATTGCGAAAGCTGGACACTGAACAAGGGAGACAGGAAAAGAATTGATGCTTTTGAATTATGGTGCTGGAGACGTCTATTGAATATATCATGGACTGCCAAAAGAACCAACAGATCTGTCCTAGAAGAAGTGCAACCAGAGTGCTCCTTGGAAGCAAGGATGGCAAGACTAATTCTTATACATTTTGGACATGTAGTCAGAAGGGACCAATCCCTTGAGAAAGACATCATATTTGGTAGAGTGGCAGGTCAACGAAAAAAACGAAAGCCCTTCACCAGATGGATTGACACACTGTCTGCAACAATGGGCTTAAACATAAATAAAACTGTGTGCCTGGCAGGGACTCAGGGAGCATTTCGATCTCCTGTACATAGGGTCGCTATGCATTAGAATCAGTTCAATGGCACCTAACAACAAGCATATACAGTCATCCACTGCATAATAATATTTGTGTAAATATGGGCTACATATACCATGGTGGTCCCAGGAGAGGATAACTGAGCTGGCAAATTTCTATCACCTAGGGATGCCATAGGTGTCACTTTACAGAAAACCCTGTAAAAAAGATCACTGTGCTAGGCTGGCAGCGGCCTCCTCCCGGTGCTACAGGCTGGGGAGACCACCTCAAGGAGACCACCTCAGGGGACCACCTCAGGGGACCGGCCCGGCCCATCCTTCGTGATGCTCACACAGTGACAAGATCTCCCACTGTTGCATCTCTGAGAACGTCGCCCTGCCATTCCGCAGTGCGTGACGCACTCTTACGTCCTACGTGACTGTCCTTCCCACCAATCACGCTCTCAGCTGCATGTCTTTCAAACGTGATTAAAAGAGACGTCAGGTACCATGAAAACAGCAGCTTTAAACACCACAGACAGACATACTTTTCTTTACAAATGTATTTTATGCAAGAATTCTATCATTTCATTAGAAGAAATCCTACACGTCCATTTTCTGGACAAGACGTTTACAATATACATTTTATTTCATGCCTAGGTGGCGTCTAGAAATTTGTGTTAATTTAAACTTCCACAACAAGGGCTGAAGGCATCCTTTCTCCGTGACGGCATCCTGTAATTGGGGGACTAGAGCAATATGCAACTGAAGTACCCCTGGAAAGCAAAATTTGGTATCCTCAATGTGTTACTTATGTTTTTTTAAAAAAATTACGTTTCCTTTAAGAATCAATGTATTCAGAATACATGGAAAATATTAGCAAACATGAAATCACTTATCATTTAACCACCCAGGGAGACCTCCTATTTAATATCTGGGTTTCTGCCTTTTCAGATTTATGCCTAATGCCGTCCTTATATTATAATTAAAATGCCATCATACTATTACAAAAACAAACACAAAATTACAAATGAACAAATGCAAAGCACAGGTATGGGAATAGATTAAAAATTACAATAGAACATAATATATAATATCATATATAAAAATTAAAATCATAACAAAATAGAGCAGTTTATGAAAAAGCAAAAGTTGCCAAAATTGCTCATGAAGAAATTGAAGCTGGCATAGATTAATAATGATAGGAAGATAGGAGACAAAGAAGTCTCTCTCCCAGAGGTTCTGGGCTTAGAATATTTTACAAGTTAAATTCCTCAAACTTTAGAAAATAGAATCCCCAACCTATATAAAGAGATTCAGGCTGGGGTTAAGCTCAATTGCACTCTTTGGGGCCCTGGATTTGATCCTCAGTACCACAAAAAGAAGAAGAAGACCTGGAAGCCCACTCTTGAAACAATCCCCAAACAATCAGCCATTGAAACCCCTATGAATAGCAGAGAAGCACTGATGTGGTGTCAGACATGGCACAGTGTCAGGGGTTTTTTTGTTCTGTTGGACACAGGGTTGCTGTGAGTTGGACCTGACTCCATGGCACCTAACAACAACAACATGAACAGTTTCAGAGCCTAAAAAACAGGAAGGAGGGGAGAAGTCCAGTGGTTTCAGATGCAAGAAGTTCAAGTAGCCATAAGGAATAAAGTCTGAACGAGGACTACTTCATTATACTCCTGAGTATGTGCTCTCACTAGTGTTCTGTATAAATCATTCATAATTATGTCACAGACTGGGGATGTAGCTCAGTGGGAAGCACTAGCATTGTGTGAAGTCCTGGGTTCCATTGCCTGGCACCAAAAAAATAATAATAATTAATAAGTCAATAAATAAGGAAAAATATCACAGATACGTGCTCTCAAAATCCTGTTTTCTCTATTAAGTTGGAGTGTTCTAGCTCTTCCTAATTGCCTGGCCCTCACTCTTGAAGACTGAGTAGCACTCAGATATAAACTTGCCTTGGGACTAGTTAGTAACTCAGTAGTAGAAGGAGTGCTTAGTGTTGAATACTGAATGGCCTCTCCACACACACACAATGTTTTTTCTTTCAGAGTTTCTACTCTTTGCTGGCTAACAGCAGGTCACACAGCACACTGAGGATGATCATTAAAATGTGGCTTTCATTGAAAGGTAAATCTTTCCAAATTTATATTCATGCCAAGAACTTTCCATAACTTCTATAATTGTAGAAATCTAGTGACATTTTTTTCATCTTATTTTCAAATTCCGGGTATCTAGTTAAAATATTCAGTTTAATCTATTCAGGGATGATTAATCAAGATTATGAAGTCTGTTTTCACTCATTCTCTTTTTAAATCAAGTTGCTTTATGAAATTTCCTGTGCGTTATGTAACAATTTTAGCTCTGTGACAATCGTCTAGGGAACAGACTGTTTGCCTCCCTCTTAGATGCCGTTTGTCTACCTCAAATATCATTTATCCCTAGCACCTAAAACGTAGCATCAGTGCTTCACTCCACTGATGATCTGAAAATGTCTATCATCAGAAAGAATTCCCATCTACCAGCTTAAAAGTCATTCACGATCCTAGGTGGAATTGAAGTCTTTTCGAAAGTATACTGTTTCTGAGGATAAGGAGGGAAAATACCACAGTGGATAAAATTATCTAACCCTCAAAAATCCTAAAATATTAGGTTGCTTTCACTTCAAAAGTCCTTTATGAAATTACTATCCTATCCTGAAATTTTTAGGTAATTTTATCTTTTATAGACATATTAAATGCTTAGTCTATTAATGCTTAGTCTATTAATGTTATGGTAATATATGCTCTTTGAAACCTGGAGATGAAAGACATTCAGCAAAGCAACTTTTCATTATTATTTCTTCCTTTTACACATAATGTTGCTATTACCCTTCTGCTAAGGATGTTTTAAGACGCAAAATATAAAATTAAAAAATAAGAGGTTCCACTGAAAAGCTAAGTAGGTCTTTCTTGTCTTATTTTCTTCCCACATATCTGTAAATCTTGGAGATCACCCTCTCCCAATCCTTGTAGCCCTACTCATCCTTTCATCTTTTTGTTTTTGTTTTTGTTTTGTTTTGTTTTTGCAGTACTGGGGAGTTAAGCCCAGGGCCTCTCACATGCTTTTTGAAAGAGCTCAATCACTGAGCCGTACCCCAGTCTACTTTTTTACTTTGTATTTTGAAGCAGGGTCTCACTAAATTATGCAGACTGCCTCTGGTCTCAAACTTGCGATTCTCCTGCCTCTGCCTTCAGAGTCACTGGGATTAAAGGCATAAACCAATATGCTGACCTCTCACTCATCCTTTCTAAGGACGGCTCAGCATTGCTTTGCACATGGAAGAGCCATTAGTGAAGTCTTCTCATTTTCAAAGGTGACAGTTGTGCAGGGAACAAAAGGATATGCATAGATTTCTGCACCTATGAATTTCTGCCAAAAAGATTTGTAGGAACTGACTTGCTGATTCAAATTACTTAGGAATTTCTGTTTTGATAGATACTGTCAAATGGTTTATAATAAGCCCATATATAGGTAAATAATATGGAAGTTTGATAAAATACAAGAGATATCTTATTCAATTCATTGCTAGGCTACCTCCTGAAAAATAAGGAATCTCTAAAGAGAACAGGAAAAATGGGAATGGGAGAACTTTAGATTAAAAGAGCATCTAAACTGAGGTTTGCTATAACATTGACCCTCAAGCCCTAGTAATGTGCACCCCAGTTTTAGAGCTACATAGATCACGGACAACAGGAAGTAAAATCCAGGTTCCCACCAGAGTAAGAATCGAACAGAAAATCTCTACATAAAGCTAGGAGCTTCCAAAGCCCACGCAGGTCCACCAAATGGACGACATGAACTGCAACCTTCCATTGGAGACTTTCTTCTCGTGACTCTTGCACTTGATAGAAAGAAAATCAAGTTACTCTGAGGATTTTTTTACAACAAACCAGACCGTGCGTAAGTCTGGGGCCTGAGCTCACAGTCCCTGTGCAGACCAAAGTCCCGTGTACATCACCTAATTTACTGGAGTCGAGGGTACTGAGTGGGCTGGGATTTAGCTCAGTTGATAAAGCACTGCTCTGCAGTCTCTGAGGTCCCGAGTTCAATTCCCAGCACCACAAAAATGGGAGAAGGACTTGGCAACCTACTCCCAAGGCAATCCCGAAATAATCAGCCATTGAAGACCCTATAAGGGTCACTATGAGTCGGTCACAACTCGAGGGCACCTAACAACAGCAACAGGGTAGTGAGTGCCCCCGGGCAACTTTGATGCAGGCCTCCAGGCTTTTCCAAAAATACAACTCCCAGGAAATGAGTTGGTAGTTCAAAGTCACTCTTCAAGAACACACATGGAAAAGAAGCACTGCGAGTGAGAGACGGCGGGGGGAAAGACAGACGGCAAACTCGGAATCACAGGTATTCTGAATGTAAAACTCTTAGGTCCAAGAAATGAAATTGAGACTTAAAATATGAGCAGGAGGCATGAGATTCTAAAAACAACTAAGAGTGTGATAAAAAAAAATAATAATACAACAGAACCACTGGAAATATAAAACTCAAGGATGACTTAAACAGGAAAAAGAAAATAACTGAAGAAACAGCTACTGAACTCACAACGGATCCACAATGTACTCTAGGGAGATGCAGAGGTGAAAAACAAAGATTAAGTAATGTGGAATAAAATAAGAATAAAAACAATAAAATCAGAATAAAACAAGATCTACCTATGTCCAACTGAAATTCCAGAAGAGAGATAATATTTCTATTACTTAGACAACCAATATTCGCAGAGATTATGACTCAAACATTTTCAGCATTGTTGAAAGAGTAAAGACCCTTCAACAAGATAAATAAAAAGAAATGGACCCCTAATACATTGCTGTGAACCAATAGAACATGAAAGACAAAGAGAAGATGTTAGAAGCAGCCAGAGAGAAGAAGACGGTGCGTACGAAGACAGGTGCCTACACTAACAGATGATGGGACGCAGCAAAATATCTGAAGGGAGCCAACGTAAAATTCACTGGGCAAACTGAGAATTACATGGTCTTTGAATAAGAGTAATGTAAAGATATCTCTCGAATAAGCAATGAGTTTGCCACCAACAGATCCTCAGCAAAGGAAATCAGAGTATTTATAAGAAAAAATCTTTATTTTAAAAAAGAATGTCGTGTCTAAGAGACTCTGTGAAACTAAGGTAGTGTTTTAAACTACCAGATAGAGTGGATTATTCTAGAAATAGCTCAAGTGATTTAAAAATACTCAGACTTGAGCCGGGTACAATGGCACACGCCTGTAATCCCAGCAACTCGAGAGCCAGAGGCAGGAGAATCGCAAGTTCGAGACCAGAGATAGTCTGTGTAATTTAGCAAGACCCTGTCTCAAAAAGTAAAACAAATGTAGCTCAGTGGTCCAGCACTTGCAAAAGCATGCAAATGGGAGGCCCTGGGTTCAACCCCCTGTTCAGGGGGAAAAAAAAAAAAAAACACCTATGACTTTGTTCTGTACACGGAAATATTTCAGATGTTTACTGTGAATGTGGCATTATCTCAACCCTAAATTCAAAATTATATTTTAATTATTTAAAACTTGCTCCATGTAGAACTTTGAACATGTATGATCCACATGATTTTCAGTCTTTTACAAATATTTATGCACGCTATTTAATAACAGAGAATCCTAAAGTTTATAAAGATACAATACGTCTAACAAACATTTTTCGCTCCCTTCCAAATATATCTTTATCCTGATTAGCTTGCCTCATAAACTGTGCTATGGTGTGGACAAGGGTCCCCCACAGGCCCTCATGTTACAGGCTTGGTCTCCTGCCCCATGGCACTATTGGGATGTGGTGAGACCTTTAAGAGGCGGGGCCTGGCAGAAGGAAATTAAGTTATTCGGGGTGTGTCCTTGCAGGGGATTGTGGGATCTTGGTCTCTTTCTTTAGTCCTAGCCATGAACAGGTGGCTTTGTCCCACCAAGAACTCCCACCATGCTCACCACAGACCCAGAAACAACAGAACCAACCAAAACTGTGAGTCGAAAGAAACCTTTCCTGTTTACAAGCTGCCTATTTCAGGTACTTGTTACAATAATGGGAAGCTAACTAGCACATGTTGTCAGGAGCCATGGAGCCAGGTCCTACTCATAGTGACCCAATGTACAACAGGACGAAGCACCACCCAACAGTGCCATGCACGGGATCTTTTTATGTTTGAGCCCATTGTTGCAGTCATTGTGTTTCTTCTCATTTTGAGTCAAGCCACATCAGCAAAAGGAGGTCCCAGGGGCTTTACTCCACTCCCATCATAAAAGTTGACTACTTTGAGGAGGTGACTCTTCCCCAGTCATTTCTTGAATGCCTTTCAGCCGGGTGACTCATTTTCTGGCACTCTATTGGACAGTGCTTCTCTGCTATTCACAGGGTTTTCCATGGCTGATTGTTTCGGGATTGCTTCAGGAGTGGACTGCCAGGTCTTACTACTGTTTTTGTGGTGCTGGGGATCAAACCCAGGACCTCAAACAGCACAGAGCAGCACTCTACCAAGTGATCTAAACCCCAGCCCAGCTGTTTCCACTTGTTCAGATGGGGCTTGCTTACCTACCTTAAGCACCGTGCATTTCCTGGTCTAGATCTAGGCCAGCTAAGGCCCTTTCCAAAAATAGCTTTTCAATAAGCACACTAGTACCTAAATCTTTGCTGGCTTTCCTTATTATGAGAAGTGTATTGAAAAGTAATTCCTGAGTCATGCTGATTGCTCTTCAGAAAGGTAAAAAACAGGTACTTTCCATCCTGTACAGGGTGCCCTTTCCACCACACTGGGCTGTCATTTTTTCAAATCTTGTTATAAGTGCAGTGCAGAAAGGTGGACAGGGTTTAACTTGGCTTAGTCAAGGGGAGATGACATTTCAGGCAGCAGAAACAGCCTCAGCAAAAGTACTATACTCCTGCATTTCTTCAGTTCTATATTGACAGAATCCATTCATTTAGTAAATATTCATTTGCCCAGGTTTCTATAATTTTTTTTTTCCAGTTGTTGTTGTTAGGTGCCATCGAATCGAGTCCGGCCCATAGCGACCCTCATAGGGTTTTCAATGGCTGACTTTTTCGGGATTGCCTTGGGAGTGGATTGCCCTGTCTTTCTCCCATTTTGCAGTGCTGGGACTCAAACTTGGGACCTCAGAGACTATAGAGCAGTGCTCTCCCAACTGAGTTAAATCCCAGCCCCTTTTTTCCAGTACTGGGGGTTAAATCCAGGGCCTTGTGCATGCTAGGCAAGTATTCCACCACTGAGCTGCACCCCCAGCCCAGTTTTAATATCTTATTCTAAGACAGGCTCCTGCTAAGTGGAGCAGGCTGTCCCTGGCTTTGAACTTGAGATTCTCTTGCCTCAGCCTCCTGAGTCACTGGGACTACAGGTGTGCACCATGGCGCCAGGCTCAGAGTCTCCATATTTGAATGGATATTACTATTACTAGCACTTACAGGGATCTTAATTGGTACCTGAGACTGTCTTCGCAGTAAAGTAAGGAGAAATGAAGGGGAGCCGCTTATCTGATGTTAGCACTTTTGGAGGCATGGAAATTTTCTGGAATATTTGGAAACTCATGAAGGCCAGCAGGTATTTTTCCCTCTTCTCCAGACTTCTCCCTCTGCACTCCGATCACTAAAATTTCAGCACTGCAGCAAACCCAGACTAATGACACCCAACGTCTTCCTTTACCTCGTTACACTTTCCGAAAGTGCCCTGGCACAAAGCCCTCTCTCTGCAGCAGTCGATCCTCTAGCAGGAATTAATAAACTCTTCCAGAAGGATTAAAAGGCAAGCTCCCCTTTAATAAAGACAGAGGGAGACACGTGCACTCTCCAGCTGGGCTGGAATTCGGAAGGCTCCCATAATTGAATCCTGTTCTGCAGAAGTCCTAATGTTTACCCGGGAGAGCCCCGGCGGCTGCGGGGTAATTGGAGAGAAAGAATGCTTCCCTTCCCAGACACTGCGGCTAAACGATCCCGTGGTGTGAGGCCTCATCGCTCTGTGTTAGGTTTAGAAGCCCAGTGTCTCAGCTCTAACCAACTGCTTTGCTGTGCTGGGCACTGCTGGCTCCGCTTTGCTGGGCGCTGCACTTGGATATGAAGGGCTGGGCAGGAAGAAGGGGGAGCCAGACGGTGAGGGAGCGATATTCCCACCCCGCATCTGCTGATGGTGTTTTCCAGGGCCATCTGAGAAGAACAGAGTGCAGGGGAAGCTGAAGCGGGACTTTGGCCGGCAGGGACTGGGCTCACCGCACTGCGCACAGGCAGACGCAGAGGGAAGCCCCCGCCCTCGCGCCCAGCCCTGCGCCCCAGGCAGCTGCAGCTCTGGGCTTTGGGGACAGGCAGCTTTCTTCACCCTAGCGTCTAAGCTTTCAAAGTCGTTTTTAAGAAATTTATACTCTCCCTGGATAGGAAAAAAAATAAGTGCAGTAATCCCTACCCTTATAAGCCAGAATCATGAAAAGGAAGGTTGCTTTAAAAAAAATCTCTACTTTTCTTATTTCACTCGTGTGTGGCTATTAGTGGGTAAGTATGCGGCAATACCTCCTTGGCTCACCTGTAAATGCAGCATCAGGGATGTCTCACCTACCAGCCATGTGTTCACATGTAAGCAATCGCTTGTCCTTTGGGAAGGAGAAAAGGCACATTTTTCAGAAGAATGTGAAATATACAGATGTCCTACATTGCGTTGCAGTACTGTATGCTGTAATATTGTCGTTGCTGCTGTTAGGTGCTGCCGAGTCGTATCTGACTCATAGCAAGTCTTGCAGGGTTTTCAATGGCTGGTTGTTTCAGGAGTGGACTGCCACATCCTTCTCCCATGTTGTAACATAGGACATATTAATAGTGCATAACATACAGATCAATATATACATCAGGACAGAGATACAGTGCCCTCTACTGGATCAAAATGAACGCACTTAACCTTTTCCTTGAAATCGTTCATTGAACTTTGCGTCAGGTGGCCCTTTGGCCAGAACGCAAGGCTGGGTGACAGGCAGTTCTTCACACCAGGCAATTCTTCTCTGCTTATACTGGTAAGCAAAACCATCCTTACACACACGCTTTGTCGTGGCTAAGCTTGGTCATTAGGCCTGGCTTTCCTATCACTCGTGTTCGGAGGGATTGTTCAGACTCACTCCTCAGGGCAATTGTTCTTCTGTCCCTGGTCTTTAGAGGACCACGCACAGCACAGAGAAAGCTGACTGACTGACTGATTTGACCCATCTAAGCAATAATCCAGACTTTGCATTTCCCAAACTGAAAACAAATTTCCTTTACTGTATGCAATTTGAATCAACCAGATGTAATTTTTTAAACCCGAGAGAATCCATGGTCAAAAAATTGGGCAATTCAAGACATTATGCAAACTGAGAAGCATTGGTTCAAAAACAACATAGAGGCAACTTATATAATACGGAAATCACCATTCTGAATTATTTGCTCTTAACCAATACAACCCACAGCTATAGCCCTGTGGCATCCGATCCCGCCAGATCTCGGAAGCTAAGCAGGGTCAGCCCTGGTTAGTACTTGGATGGGAGACCACCTGGGAACACCAGGTGCTGTAGGCTTGGCAGATGGACCCGGCAACCCTCTCCCAAAAATTAATCCGTCATTGAAAACTCTATGAACAGCAGAGAAGCACTGACAATAGTGTTTCGCCTGCTGTACGTAGGGTCGATATAAGTCAGACACTGACTCGACAACATCTAACAACAACAACAACAACAACAACAACAACAACAAGCAATACAAAGGCTCCACATGTAGCTCCCAAGTAAGCAGGTAACGAAAGCTCTTGTTTGAGTTCTCAAAATTTTGGAATAGTATTGTACGTAGGGATTCTGTGGTATAGAAAATGATTTAAAATGATAGAAAAGGCAATTTAAAAATAACAATAGCTTCAGAAACTCCACACACTGCATTTTAACATGTGTGTGATGTTGGAGGACAGCTGAGGACCGGTAGAAATGCTGAGGGCAACATCACGTGGTAGGAGTCTTCTTTGCTATGGTGCTGAGAACACTGGCACCGTCTGTCCCAACGCAGGCTTTCTCTTCCCTCTGTCCTTACCTGCATTTCATCTTCTGGCCACTAAGTGCAAGATCTACATTGACTGTCCACCGATTTTCAGCAGCTGGACAGAGCTTATCACGGCAGTTCATAACAGAACAAAGTCAGCCAACTAGGAGCAGGCGGCTTACAATCCCATCCCAACCTCCGCTGCAAAGAAACCTGGAGAAGAATTTTCAGGAGTCTCCTAGACATCCCTCTCCGTAACCTGGAGCCCCACAGCCAGTTCCTGGCAGGAGAAACAAGGCTAGATGCCAGCCTCGCTTTCCTGCCCTGTCTCCCAGGATGGCTCGGATGGCATTCTGGGATATCGTAGCCCTACAGTTCAGCCATCCTGTGAAAATGTTGACTCTCCTACAATGCTTGCCACTGCGCGGGGTAGAAGGTAACGATGAAAAGCCTCGAAGCCCAGTGCCTTTCACCCTGCCACACACATAGGAGCTCCCTGTAGGCTACAGAAAACCAGAGCTTGGTGGGTCTGGGGAAGACCCAGGAATCTGCATTTTAACAAGAATCCCAGGTGGCGCCAACGCAGGTGGTCCCTGGACCACACATTGGAAACATTGCCTAAGAAAATGAAGAGATATATATTTAGCCAAATGCACTGACATCGTAAAGCCGCCTTTTTATGAACAGCCACCTTTTAATGAGATCCTCATGGAATAAAAACTCCTTTGTACTGATTTCTGTCCTCATACAAACTGCGTTATAATAAATGTAGCTGTGACTTTGAAATTCAACCAGCTGATGGTGTGCATAATACTCTGCCAGTGTGGACACTCCGGGGACATTCTGTAGTCGCAAGCAGTCCCCTTACCATATTTTTAAATTTTCTCCATCGGCTCCAGGAAACAGCTTTTCCTTTCTTAAAACTGCCTTCCCCTCTTCCCTCTGACCAGAATCTTTCCCTGCAGCACTGCAGGCTAAACGGCCTCATTGCTTTTGTCCACCTAGCCTGTCCTCAAAAGTGCATTGGCCATTCTTGGCTCTCCTTGAGGCTTCCTGACAAGCAATGAAGAAATGACAAGAAGAAAATAGATACAGACACCGAAGTAGAGAGAAATCTCACAGTCTGATACAGAAGTCACTTCCAAAATCCAGTTTTCCATTTATCAGCTATTGACTCTACAACAATATCTGTTTTATCCTTTTCTTCCTTTCTTCCTTCCTCCCTCCAGGCTTTGCACAAATTTGTATAATGCCCACTGTGTATTATGCTCAGGGCTCAGTGGTGAAAGCCATATACATTCAACAGTGCAGCGAAGGGCTACCAAGCACCGGAGAGCAGAGGCGTCTGCCTGGGGCTTCACTAAGGTCTGGTATGAGAAGAAGGTGGGAGAAAGGAGAGAAATTGATGGGGAAGTTTGTGGAAGAAATTAACAAGCCAGGCCTGAAGCACCAGTTACTCTGGAGGGGGGAAGTACTTGAACTCAAGAGGTGGAGACCAGCCTGGACAACACAGTGAGACTCCTATCTAATATTTAAAATAACAACAACGATGACAATGACAATGACAATAACAGCAACAGCAGCAAAAATCTTCCACAGACAACTGCCCCACGCAAAGCCACAGAGAACTCTTACAGAGGATGTCGGGTGTTAGACTGGAAAGGTAGACTGGGTTAACTCATTAGCAGCCTAACGGACCACAACAGAGGTCAGATTCAATGACTTCTTATAACCTGCGAAGTGCTCTATTTTATAACTTTGAGATCCAAACCAAGTGGGGCAGGGGCAGGGGCAGGGAGAAGAGGCAGGGCTAATGGGATTACACTAGAACAGGTGACACGAGCCTCGGCTGGGTGGGCCAACCAGATGCCCGCACAAGCCCCTGGGTGGCCAGGCTTGGGTGATAAAGTCCTTTGACTCATGTCTTTCTTTCTCTTGACAAAAAACCCTTCATCTTAAGAGTTTCATCCTCTTTGATGGCTAAGCACCATAGGCAGAGATACTTCAGGACAAAACCCAAATACTTTGCTGTCTTTGCTCTTGCCAAAGAAAAGCTTGATACCAACCAAAGGCTCGCTGCCCAATGTGCACAGGAGACAATAGGATTGCACCAGGTTTTGCAAAAAGCAAGGTTTATTGTAGATCGACCTATAGGGAGGGGGTAGCTATGCTCCAATCTGTCTCCCTATGGGCTGGTATGGAAGGAGTTTAGGCTACCAGAGTAAGGGGAATAGTGTCTTCTTGAAAGGAAAGGATGGCATCTTTCCATACATGGTTGATGACATTGGTCACGTATGACTGACTTAGTCCACTCTGATTCTTTGTGATTCTTCAGTAGTAAACAGTAGGAAGGATTGTGTTCCTATATGGTCTTGCAGACACAAGGTATATGATTTCTTAAGTACAAAGAATACCTGTGAAAAGTATCTGCATTTTGGATTAAATCCAAGGTCTACAATCTATGCCATCTTGAGGATCTAATAGTGCTCACCTGTCATGATCCCTACCATCCTAAGAGTCTGGCTCCTAAACTAATGTCCAGAGCCAGCGAGAGGGCTGGGTCAGTCCTTGCATCTGATCTGCTGCCCTGGTAGTGCAGCTAAGGGGCTGACAGAGGACACAGGACCTTCCAGCTGCCACATGGGTTCAGTCACATTGCTGCTCATGGAAATAAAAAAAGAATCACAAATTAAACAAGTGTTTGGTATTGCTCCAGGGTTTAGACTGAAACGTCTTTATCCAAGGACTAAAGAGTCCCAGTAGCAGACATATTGTCATCATGTTTCCATTTCGAAGCCCTTAATCCTTTTTACCAGTGAAGCCAGATGTAGACTAAATGAACATTAGCTGATCTCAGTCAGGCCGTGGCAAGGAGCTCAGCTCTAGTAATGAGAAAATGCCCCTCCTCTGGATTGCTCTACAAAGGCCAATGTGCCCTGGATGCCAAAGAAGTTTGCACAACCGATGATAAGAGGTGGTCTAGAATTGTGATTTGCAAACTGGAGACGTTGTTAGCTCCCATTCCCTAGGGCTGGACTCAAGATTCTGTATTTCTAACAAGCTTCCAAGTGGTGCTGCGTGGCCAGTTCCCAGGCCACATCTTGAGCCCCACAGGTCTTGAACGTATTAAGAAAGTAAGGCCTCAGCATTTCTGAGATATTTCAATGGCAGCAGAGACATCAGTCATGATGTGTGGTTCTGTGTCTATATCCAGTGTCTCCCAGAACCATGTGTGGTTACAAAATATAGCAATTCCTTGCATAATCATTTTTGTTGTTGTTAGGTGCCATTAAGTCTGATCCAACTCACAGTGACCCTAAGTATAATGGAACGAAACACTGCCCAACACTGTGCCATGCACACCATCTTTTTATGTGGGGCCCATTGTTGAAGCCACTGTATTTCTTCTCGTGCTGAGTCTTGCGACATCAACAGGAGGTCCCAGGGGCTCTCGTCCATTCCCATCATTAAGGTCAAGTCTAATTTGAGGAGATGACTCCTCCCCAGTCATCTTGGAATGCCTTCCAGCCTGCAGGGCTCATTTTCCAGCATTGTATTTGACAGTGCTTCTCTGCTATTCCTAGGGTTTTCAATGGCTAATTGTTTCAGGAGTGGGCTGCCTTCTCCCTAGTCTGTCTTAGTCTGGAAGCTCAGCTGACAACTGTCCACCATGGGTGGCCCTGCTGGTATCTGAGATACCGGTGGCATAGCTTTCAGCATCACAGCAACACACGAGACCCCATGGCATGACGAGCTGACAGACATAGGGGGGCCATAATCTCTGAGGCAAACCTTATTTGGGGGGCACCACTGGGACTACTCATAAGCCAACCGGTACCCCCAGAGGTTAGTCTGCATTCTGTATGCTCTCCCCACTTCCTGGTGCCCATGCTTGTCTCCTCCACAGCCCCTCCCCTCAATCACATGGGCCCCCTCCACCTCAACAGGTGCCTCTCGATCCTGTTCCTCCGTCCATTCCCACAGAAACACCCTTTGAGGAAGAAAACTTGACCAATTCACCCACGTGAGCTGCTTACCCACACTCAGCGGCTGGGACGGTGGCGAGGAGCTGAAGTGAAAAGGATTCCTATCTACCTAGAATTCCAAACACTGGCCTGGGTGAGAAAACGTTTGGGAGCTTGAAGGCCCTTCCAGACGGTGTAGATCCATCCCAGTGGGTCCTCCCATGGCCTTGGTCCCTCAGACCTACCCTAGAAGAAGCCTCTGTCTCCAGGGTGGCCCTGAATCCTACGTAAGGTCACCATAGACCGAGCACTGTCCCTTAGGCAAACCTTATTTGGGGGCATCACCAGGACCGCTCATAAGCCACCTGGTACCCCAGGAGGTTAGTCTGCATTCTGTGTACTCTCCCCACTTTCCGGTGTCCACTCTTGTCTCCTCCACAGCCCTTCCCCTCCATCAATGAGGGCAGTGCCTGTCCTGCTGGCCACTGTGTTCATAGACTTTAATAATCATGACTAAATGGGAATTTCCAATCTAAAATTCATCTACTGATGTTTACAGAGGCGATGGGCACTGCTAAAAAGCCCCTCCGAGTGAGACCTCCTCACCACTCTAGGGCACTCGATGGTCCCCTGTCTGGGTAAAGGCAGGAGAACCCTTTCTTTACATTGCGTCTCCAGATGCATCAATTGTCAAACATCAGCAAGGTTGGGGGAAACAGGAGCAATGGCAGACCTCTGTCTCCTCCCTGCCTTTCTCTCTCTGTGTTCTCAAGAGCCAGGCTACTCCCGGCTCCATGGAAAAATACCTCGATTCTCACACCAGGTGGGCTGGACTTCTGGGGTGAAAGCAGTGGGGCTGAGTCACAGAGGACACATACACAAACTCCATTGCCATAGGTGGCTCCCTGTCTCCATCACGTCCTTCAGGAAGTAGAGAAAATATTGAGTTAGGATACAAGACAGCAGTGGATCCAGACGCCCAGCCAGTGGAAAGATGGGTAATGAGAAAACAGAGCTGACCTCTTTCAGCAAAGCTGGGAAATGGCAGGGGAATATGAGAAGCAGCTGTTCGCTCTTGGCAGCTGCCGTGAAGGGCGATGTTACGGAATGTCAAAAACCAGCACATTTCGCTGCAGCTCCTGCGCTGGCCTTTAATGATTCAGGAGCAGAGCCATCTTTAATGACACTTGGCGTGCTGTCGGGCTTAAAGGCAAATAAAATGTCCTCATTTCATCAGCCTTTCCAGACAAAGGGAACTTGAAAAACCGGAGAGGAAGGATAGTGGTCCAAATCCGTCCTCTTATCTGCCACTTGGTCATCAGTCTGTGACCTGGGACAACCACAGACAAACTCCTCTCCTTCATCATTGCCGATGAAATGATTTCCTACTTTGCTTTGAGGATATCCACTAACACATTTTTAGATCCCATTCCTGTCATGGAAGGTACATTTGCTAAGTACCAGTACTATGGATTATAATTTGAGAATACTAAGTCGTGACAGGAGTTTTTATAATCAATATCCTTATCTAAGACCTTGCCAAGTCAACAGTGAGCCAACTTAATTTGTAACCTATTCACTTTAAATGACCTCGATCCTAAAAATTATCCTCACCATATTGTTGTTGAGGGCTGGGATTTAGCTCAGTTGGTAGTGTTGTGCTGCAGTCTCTGAGGTCCCGAGTTCAATTCCCAGCACCGCCAAAATGGGAGAATGACCTGGAAATCCACTCCCAAGGAAATCCCGAAACAGTCAGCCATTGAAAACCCTATGAGGGTCACTATGAGTTGGATACTCACTCAACGGTATGTTGTTGTTGTTGTTGTTGTTGTTGTTGTTGTTACATGCTATTGAGTCAGGACTGACACATAGTGACCTTATGTACAACAGGATGAAACACTCCCCAACACTGTGCCATGCCCAGCACGATGTCAGTGCTTCTCTGCTATTCATAGGGTCTTCAATGGCTGATTGCTTCAGGAGTGGGTTGCCAGGTCCTTCTCCCATTTTTGCAGTGCTGAGGATCAAATCAGGGTCTCAGAGAGCACAGAGCAGTGCTCTACCAACTGAGCTAAACCCCAGCTCACTAAAAGTCACTAAATGAGGTGCATGAAAATGTTTTCTTATGGTTCAACTTTGTGTGCATAGATACCGAAGAAAATGCGAGGATTATCAAATTTGATCAAACTCAAAGTAAACCAGCAAGTTTTGTTAAAGAAGTCAACAGAGATGCTGTAACGTGTAGGTTTCACTTAATGTTCACTATGCCCAGGTTCAACAGAAGAACCTCAAAGTTTCTCTGACATTTGTGTCACGATGATGCCCGATATAAAATGTGTGATGTGTGATGGATTATGTTACACGAAATCATTGATCTTCAACCAAGGGGCTCTGTCTTTCAGACACCTGGCTTGTCAATATCCATTTGGAGATGCCTCACCAATAATTTTTCACATCTAATTATTAGATTACTTGGGTTTAAAAAAATAATTTGGTCTTTTTTTTTTTTTTGG
>VMDO01003521.1:0-141446 GCA_007922755.1 Pedetes capensis
GAAAGTGGATCCGCATCTCTCAATATACACGAGAGTTAACTCAAAATGGATAAAAGATCTCAACATAAAACCAGAAACTTTAAAACTCATAGAAGGCAAGATAGGCAATACACTCCATCATATAGGCATTGGAAAAGATTTCCTTAATAGGACCCCAATTGCTCAAGAAATTGCAACAAGAATAGATAAATGGGACCACGTCAAATTAAGAAGCTTCTGCACAGCAAAAGAAACAATTAACAGAATCAAGGAAACCGCCACAGAATGGGAAAAAATCTTCGCATTTTATACATCTGACAAAGTTCTTCAACATTTCCAAATTATGGTCCTACTATTCTGGGGTTTTTCAAACACAGCCATATTACTCCAATATGTAGCCTTAGAAGATTTTCCTCAATTGTGGTAACTGAACTATTGTGCATCCAGATATAAGCTTTTCTCTCCATTTTGATCATCTTAGCTATATTGATTTAATAGACTTTGGCAAGTACTACATTTCATGAGAAATAGTCATTGAGAAACCACAGAAAATACCATTTAATTAAGTGAATAAGCAACCAAACACTCCCAAGTTCGCATAACCCTAGTGAGAAATTATAATGAATGAAGTGATGTTATATTAATTAAATTCTTGGAATGCATCCATGTGCTTAATGGAAATGGAATCTTAAGAGGTCTTATTTCCTGGGAAACACCCATCATATCACCTACCTCCCCAGATCCCTTCCCTACCAAATCTACCAAGGAATCTGCTTAAATTCAGTCATTTACATAGTAACAAATGAACACTTAGAAAACAGTGGAAAAAAGAGTGGAATAAGATGGAGGAAAACAAACAAAAATAATCTAGTTTTTACATGATGTCTCATTTGTTTTATGGTTTGGTTCTATGCGCTTTATTGGAGATACTTAAGAGTTTCTTTCGATCTCCAAACAGAAAACTAACTGAAACTGGAAAATTCATTCGTTCACCCATTCATCTATTCACTCACTCAACCACTCAACAAACAGGATAAAGATTCATTCATTGAACACTCAGATAAGCCAGATCCTGAACTTGGAGGATTTATCTATCTTCATTACAATTACATAATAATCATGAAGGTAAAAATCAGGTTTATAGAATACTGCCTGTGTGTATCTCCTGCACTAAATACCGGATGCTTGAGTATAAGCACAATAATTAATATGAAAGCATCATTACTAATCTCTTCAATTACACCTACTGAAACTGAGGCTCAAAGAAATTAGTATATTTTTTGTCCATCATATGGAATTCATCAGTGGCTACTGATTTTATGTTCAAAACAATTTATCTTATCTAATTTTTTTTGGGGGGGAAGATTTATAGAGTCACAACAAATCCTAAATAAAGCATTCTAGACAAAATAAGCACTACCAACACAGTCGTGTTCTTTAAAGGGGAAAAAAGAAAACACACTCTTGGACGCATAAAAAGTAAAACAGGCTACACTTGTATATAAATGATACAATTTGGGTGGGGGCCACTTGTTTTGCTCAAGAAATTTTAAACTAAGAAATACTGTGTGTGCATTTAGGCAGTATGGTTTACAGAGACGTGGGAAGACAGGACCACAGAGGTGACTAATTACGCAGGACCCAAGTTCTTGGGCCATTTAGCCTGAGGAAGATGAAGACAGACATATCTCACTGACCTGCTGCATGTTACAAATGAGGAAGAACTGTCTTCCACCTTAGCAAGAAATGGATATAAGCCTTGGAATATGAAGATCCATTTTCAAGAATCTAGGCATAGTGTCACCCACCTGTAATCCCAGCACTTGACAGGGTGAGGCAGGAGGATTTTGAGTTCAAGGCCAGCCTGAGCTGCATAGCAAGACCCCTGCCTCACCACCACCCCCTGAGAAAAAGATCAGTTCAAACAATCATAGAAACAAATACCTAGTTAGCCTTGTTGTTAGCTTTCCTGTAAAAAGGTTAACTATTTCTAACATTTCCAAAAGTAATATCTGAGAGTCTTCCTTGAAAAAAACTGAATGATCAGGGAGTTAAAGCCAGTGAAAACTTTATAGAACATTTGATCTGTAAAGATTGTACAAAATACCTGTTGTGGGGCAGGGCATTCCTTCCTCTTTTAAAACCAGGTGAGAAAGTAGCCACTTTCTAACGTGGTCTGACCCATTCTTACCCTGTTTAAGTCAAGGGAAGGCAAAGTCAAGAGACTTGAGTCCCAGGACTTGGAAAAAAGATCCTGTGCTATTTTCTTCTTCTCTGCATGTCAAGGCATCAATTTCTATTATGTAATTGCACAACTTCTTCTGAAACTATTTCTGTAACCCTCCAAACAATGAGCTCCCTAGGCAGAGTCTTGTGTGTCTGCCCGCACCTCTTGCAAAGCTTGGCATAACTTGGCCAGCTGTGAAGGGTGGGAGAGGGTAACAAATGGACAGAAGGACTGAGGTGCCAAGAACCTCTTTTGCTACTAAATCATCTAGAGGTTTCATCCCCAGCAATAGCCCTAGCATAGATGTAACTAGAAGAACAAAAATGAAGGTAGGTAGAAGATGTTGCTTTTAAGAGGTGAGATGGTCTATAACCTAATTGTGATGGTGGTCACCCAAATGTACTTATGTGATAATATTTCAAGAACTACACACACACACACACACACACACACACACACACACACACACACACACACAGAGTACATGCAAAAACTGGTAATACTCAATAAAATTAATACTATTGTGCCAATGTCAATATCCTTGATTTGATTGTTGTACTCTGGTTAAAGAAGCTAGGTGAACAGTGTCGCAAATTCTCTGTATTCTTCTTTGGAACTTCTATGAGAATTTCTAAATAATTTTAAGATAAAGGTTTTTTTAACACTAAAGTAGAAAATTCTACCAAGTCAGAGGACATAATTCATCAGTTAAACTGTGAATTGTAGCAATTAAGTATTTGTGAAAAAGATACCAAATTGTACTTTTCTTTCAACAATGCCTAACTTAATTAGTTCTGTCCCACAGAAATACTAAAAATCACATATGCAAGTTTAAATTTTCTAGTAGCCATGTCAAGGAAAGGTCAAAAGAAACACATGAAACTACCTTTAGTAATATTTCATTTAGTATAGTAAACACTTAATATGTTATCATTTCAGCATGTGGTCAACCTAAAATTAAGACATTATTTTACATTTTTTATATTTTTGTTTTTTTAGGTGCCATTGAGTCAGGTCCAACTCATAGGGACCCTATGTACAACAGAATGAAACACTCCCCAACACTATGTCATGCCCAGCACTATGTCAATGCCTCTCTGCTCTTCATAGGGTTTTTGAAGGCTGATTGTTGCGGAATTGTTTCAGGAGTGGGCTTCTCTAGTTTTCACAATGCTGGGAATCAAACCCAGGGCCTCAGAGAGTGCAGAGCAAGCACTCTACCAACTGAGATAAACCCCAGCCTTTCTGATACTACATCTTTGAAATTTGGTAGCCACTTTACTTTACACTCACAACTCATTTCAATCTGGACCAGCTACATTCCAACCCAATGCCACAAGTGGCCAGTGCACCTTCAAAGTGCTGTCGGAAGTAACTTTGAGCCCTTCTCGTAATTCAGTCTTTTAATTTCCTTTGCATGAATGCCCATTTCCAGCATTTCAAGCCTACTTTAGCATGACCAGGTAAACCACTGGAAGGGAAGACGTGTAGAAAGAGGGAGGCCTCAACTGATAAACTCCCAGATGTAAATTTATCTTATAAGCAACAACACTAATCACAATTCAGCTTGAAAACACTCTGTGGTTTTGAAGATGTTTCTTCATTGTGAAGTATTCCTGGGGAAAGTTGTAATGTCTTCTACCCAGATCACATTAAAATGCAGACAGAGTTACATCAATGTTAATGAGTTTGAGTATAGAAGACAGGAAGGTTGTTGATGGCTTTCCTGTTCACTTCTGATTCAAAGTTACATTAAATATAGAATATTAACTATACAAAAGGCTTGAGATGACAGTGGAAGAGAGTCTTCAGGGCTACTCTCTGATATGTGGTTCTCTGTCTCCAACTATACACATGGTGGGTTTGTGCAGCCACTGCTCCTTGAACTTGGACATGGCCATGAACTTGGACTTAGCCAATGGAACATGAGCAACAGCTCCTTGAACTTGGATGTGGCCTTGAACTTGGGGTTGGCCAACAGAACATGAGCAACAGCGGCAGGTGTCACTTCCAGGCGGAAGCTGGAGAGCACGCCCCTTCCTTTCTCTGCCAAACCCAGCAAGGCAGGCTGCCAGGTCAGCCCCAGCAGCTGAGAAAGATCTCCACCTCAGGAAAGCTCGTCAGGCAGCTCAAGCCAGAAATTCAGTTTAAGCAAGAAATAAACCTTGGCGGTTTTAAGTCCCAGAGATTTGAAGGTTGTTTGTTATTACAGCATAAATTAACCTGTCCTAACGCACAACGGGAGTGTTGATTCTGTATATGCGGCATCAACCACCCCATCCAGGACATCTCCCTGAGTATGAGGGCGCATCACATCTGCTATATAACCCAGGCTTGGTTTTACAGTGGTTTCATTACCAACCATAAAAACTGTAACAGTGGAACTGTATAAACAAACCAAGCAGTGTTTTTACTGTAAAACATGAATGTAATATAAATATTTGTCTTTGCCTTCTCTCAGCATCTGTAATGAGAGCAGAAAATTCATGCCATATGTTTATAGTATAAAGGGGAAAAAAGAGATCTCAATGATTCATCCATGTGCGTGCAGGCTACACTGCTTAATATTTCTAATTTGTCCATTTTCCTTCACAGATAGGTTTTCCACAAATCATAAAACGCCTGGGATTGTCAGTTACTAAATTTGTGGTTATTTCTACAGAGAGGTCCTTGTTAAAGAGAATGTGAACATGGTGATAATGAAGACAGTGTGTGACATGGTGAGAAACCACCAAGAGGACTGCTAGTGGACGACCATCGCCTGCCCCAGCCTGGCTCGATAAATTTGAACGTGAAACCACTTCTCTCAGAAGACTTCAAAAGACCCATCCTACCTCAGGCTGGAAGTGCCACTGAGCATTTGGGATCCTGACAACTCCTACCTTTTTGTTCTTAATCCTCCCAGAGAGAAGCACTGAGAATGTTAAGTGGCTTCAGCCTGTTAGGATCTCCTGATATGTAGGGAGGCAGTGTTATCACCAGCACAGAGGTCTGAGCCAAGTACCAAATACAGCTCCACAAGCAGAGAGCAACGGGGGATGTTTTTATTTCGGAGCTGTGATTGAGCCCTTGATGTGAAGTTGCTGAAGCCTGCCCAAAGTGTTTATGCAGGCTTTTAGGATGCGAGCCGAAAGGCACAGAGAATGATTCAATTTTCTCCAAATTGGCTCATGGACCAGCGGTTTCTGGAAACGGTCACCAGCCTACAAAATCCAATACCACAGCAAGGAAGCTTTGTTTGATCGTGAAGCATGTCCACCCAGACAAGCCTGCGTCTGGCTCAGAGGCCAGCTGCTTGCTGGGAGGCAGAAGAGCTGGGGACGGGAAGAGGCAAAGGAAGGAACATCTTGGCTTAAAACCCAAGATGTGCAGAGCACAAAGAGGTGACGAGCAGGAGCACTCAGCGTGGTGAGTGACATCTGGCTGATGACACCAGGTGTGAGCAGGGCACCGCCGTGGCATTTACTCCTGAGAAGCACCCTGTGACACAGAGATGCAATAACCCCAGCCCCCACAAAAAGACCAAGGACACACAGAGGCGCTCCCTGTCTGAGATCATAACCCTGCTGCAGAATGCCAGAAACAGGGTTCCAGGCTACACTGGTCCAACTCCCAAATCCTTCGGGTGTGTCTAACCAACTGGTCCCTTACCACCAAAAGTGATACAAAGCAAGGGCGTGTCTGCCCCTCCCAAGCATCGCTGAGCCCCACTCAACCACGCTGGCTGGCCTCCTCCTCCCAGCACCTGTACACACACAACTAGCAGTGCTGCTTATCTTCCTGTTAATCTCCATGTCAGCCACCGCACTCAGGGCTGGAGGGCAAGAAAGGTATCACAATGTCTACATTTGCTCAGAGGCCAATAGAGCACCTGGCCATAACTAAGTATCAGTGTATGTTTGGTCACTAAGTAAGGAGATTATTGGATAGATGATGCACAAGGTGATCAGTGCTGTGTAGACGCGTATTTAAAAACCAAAACACAAAAAAGATATGACAGTAAAAGGTACACAGTTAGGGATGTGGTCAGGGAAGGGCGAAAGGAGGAAGGAGGATAAGAAAGGGTAACAGAGGGGTAAGTATGGTCACAGTACATAATATGCATGTATGGAAATGTCAAAATGAAACCCACTCCCTGTACTGTTAATACACACTAACGAAAACAAAATTAAATATATTAATTAATTAATTAATTAATTAATTTTAAAAAACAGAACCTAGAGGGTGGCCTTGTTGGAGCCAGGACCCTATGCCTCCTGTTATTGCTGTATCACTAGTACTTAGCACAGCACCTGACTCAGAGGAAGAGCAGACAAGTACTTGCTGAAGGAACGCAGGGAGGGATGCCCCAGAAAGTTCTGTGAGAGAGTCGCTGGGAAGCAGAGACACACAGGCTGCAGGGGCGTGTGGGAGGGAGACACACTGGCTGAGTTCCTTCCAAGCAGAGGAAATAGTCAGTGCCGAGACACAGAGATGGGAAGGGGTGGGAAAGCGGTGAGCTTGAGCTTGAGCTTGAGATGGCTAGAGTGAGGAAGAAAATGGTCAGGCGTGAGCCTGGAGGTCGGTGGGGGCCAGACCACACAAGGCCCTGTGTTAGTCACTTTTGCATCACTGTGACCTGACAGAAACACCTGAAAGGAGGAGAGATGTATCATGGCTCGTGGTTTCAGAGGCATGCAGCACCATGACAAAGCGGGCGTGGGAGATCAGAGCAGGTCCTGTCCTGGTGGGCTGGGAGGCGGAGAAAGAGAACACAGGCTTTTTCGGGCTTCACTTTTCCCTTTTCTGCCACCTTCCGGGCAGGTCTTCTCCACAGGTCATCCTCCAGGAACCGCCTCGTAGGCACACCCAATGGAGGGCCTTGCCCTTCTCCTGGGTGGTTTTAAGTCTAGTCAAGTTGACAATGAAGAGCAACCATCACAGACTCCAAGCAAATGTTCTTCTTTTCTCTGCTGGTACTTGGCTAGCACAAACTGAGTACCGGGGTACCACTCGAAGTGCTCAGGTACCATTCTCAGCACTTCACGAATAGGACTTGAGTTAATCACACAATGACCTCGTGAGCCAGGTGCTACTATCATCCCACAAACGGCACCCAAACTCAAGCAGCAAGATCTGGGTCTATCACTTACACCCACATGATATAATCACTCAATCCTTTTAGATTGATAAAGTCAGCATGGTTGTGATGCTCTCTCCAAAACAGTGCTGAATAAACAGGGCCACGCTGATGCTACGTGAATCCTTTCCAACAGGTGGTAGTGCTGATCAGGTGGGCTACATACTCTTCTTAAGTAAAGCCTTTATATGCCCCCCATTTGTCCACTTACAAATTTAAAATATATAGTATTTTTTAAATCTATAATTATATGGCATCAGTGAAATTTTATTTGGAGAACAATAATGTAACATAAATGACTGCTTCCAATAGAAAAAGCTATAATTTAAAATAAATTACTGTTAGTCAGAAAAAAAAAATTACTCTCTTCTTAGGAAGAAAAAAAATATTATCTGGCTTTAGATAGCTCTAGTCAATTAGACAATTGCATCAATAGCAAAGAACCAAATATCCACCCTAAATTCCTCTTCTCCCAGCACAGACCTCACTGTTGACCCTGGCCACAGAGTATAGTGCCCGCTCGGGCCTGAGTTTCATTAAGGTTTAAAGTCAATTAAGCCACGAATTGGAACAATCATTCCTTCTTTGCAAAGTATTGATATTTTTTTCCTGGCTGCTTTAGGGCTTTTCCAACACTCACTAAGAGATTTATGTTAGATAATTTCTTTCTGATTAAAACAAATCATAGCTCAACAATTCAAATTTCCTTCTTTCTAAGCAAGAAATGATCAGAGAATGCAGAAAACAGTGATCAAATCTCCTCATCACACAGAGGACAGTAATAAAAATCTCCATAAAAATGCTGCCAAAGAGGTTTTCCCTTTTATGTCTCTACCTCTGTCTCTCCCTGTCTTTGTCTCTCTGCCTGCCTGCCTCCCTCTCCCTTTCTTCTTCCTCCCTCCCCCTCCTCCTCTCCCTTCTCCCCCCTTCTTCCTTCTCCTCCTCCTCCTCCTCTCTTCTTCTTCTTCTCCTTCTCCTTCTTCTTCCTCCCCCCTCCCTCCCTCTTTCCCATATTATTTTCTCTTTTGGTATACATTTATACTGACAGTCTTCAGGACAATCATCTATTGAACAACAACAAAAAAAGAGAGAGACACTACAAGCAAAGCCAACCCAGGTTGGGAAAAAGAAGGATTGTATATTTTCCTCCAAAACCCTAACATCTTAGGCCTTTGAAAGCAGTTCCTGATTTCTGATTAACTTTATCTCTTCTGATTAGACACATACTTATGTGGTGATGACAAACCTCCTGAGTCTACCCACTACCATTGAAGATGTTCCTCTTGGGTTCTGTCTTCGGATCCCATCTTCCCACATCAAGGCCCCTTCTTCTGTCCTTCAAAAGCAAATTGATTTCTGAGTCCACTTTTGATCACAGTCAACCCTCAGCTCTCCAGAAAGGCCAGGGAATCTAGCTGAGATTTCCCCAACCAGGGTGGGTAATTTTCAAGGAACTAGGATAAAATACTTTTCACACAAGGCACTGCAAGTGACTACCCTTTCTTGAACAAGCTAGAAGGTACTTAAAGAACTGGGGACACTTCAGTAGCATCGATATGAAAATCAATTCACATAGCTCAATGAGGTAAAAATATCTATTTACTCGCACCTTTGTGCTGATCTGCTTCCCAAAAGATTAACCGAACAAATGAACTGTTCCTTCCTGCAGTGGCAGGATGCTGCTATGAGGTCATAACATGGCTCGGCTGTCAACCTTGTTTTGTGTGCTCAGTCATTCAATAACTATTTCCTAAATCCCTCCTGCTGACCAGGCCTTATGCTGTACACAGTGCATACATGAAGAGGAGCAGGACAGGCAAGTCTCTTGCCCCTACAGCACTTCATTTCTGTTGTTTTTATGCTGTGTGAGCTTGCACACAGGCCTAAGCATCTCTGTGCCTCAGAATCTTCATATGAAAATGGTAAGCAACCATAGAAGACTATCACGAAGATTAACCGAACTGATATACTTAAAGTGCTTAGCACAGTGACTGGAATATAATGATAGCTGTAATTATTATCATTATTATTGTTGTCATAAAAATGAAAAAGAAAATTTGAAAAGCTATCCAAATTGAACATGAAGTGTCAAGTACTATATTCCTGGCCTACAGGCAATTCTCTGTCCTTAAAAATATACATACACAAAGCCGGGCGCAGTGGCGCATGCCTGTAATCCCAGCGACTTGGGAGGCAGAGGCAGGAGGATCACAAATTCGAGACCAGAGGCAGTCTGTGTAACTTAGTGAGACCCTGTCTCAAAAAGTAAAAAAAGAAAAAATAGGCTGGGGGTGCAGCTCAGTGGTCCAGCACTTGCAGAGCATGCAAGCACGAGGTCCTGGGTTCAACCCCCAGGACTGGAAAAAAAAATATATATATACAAACACACACACACACACACACACACACACGTTATTTACAGTCAGATCAAATGGTTGTGAAAGCTGGACACTGAACAAGGGAAACAGGAGAAAAATTGATGCTTTTGAATTATAGTGCTGGAGACAAATATTGAATATACCATAGATTGCCAAAAGAGCCAAGAGATCTGTCCTAGAACAAGTGCAATCAGAGTGCTCCCTGGAAGCAAGGATGGCCAGACTGTGCCTTGCAGCCGCTCTGCAAAATCAAGTTTGATTCCCATCACCACAAAAAATGAGAGAAGAACGTGGTAATCCACTCCCAGGCAATCCCTAAACAATCAGCCATTGAAAACCCAATAAGGGTCGCTATGAGTCAGACACGACTCAACAGCATCTAACAACAACAACAAGTGAGGAAGGATGAATCCCTGGAGAAGGACATCATGTCTCGGGGAGAGACAGGTCAGTGAAGAAAAAGGAAGACCCTCCACTAGACAGATTGACACGATATCTATAACAGTGGGCTTAAGCATAAATAACATAATGTACCTGGCAGAGAATTGGGGAGTGTTTCATTCTGCTGTACATAGGGTCACTATCAGGCAGACCTGACTGGATGGCACCTAACAACAACATGTTTTGTGTGTATAACCATATATGTAATCATAATGTTTTATGTATATAATTTTCCACTATTGGCAAATGGGCAGAATGATAATATGTCTCAAAAGAAGACATACATAATCAAATGCCTGAGCTAACCTCTTTGGGCCTCAGTTTTCCCATTTCTCAAGTGGGGAAGTTAAACTGGATGATCTTAGAAAACCTTTTCTTATCCTAAAATTCTACCATTTGATGCAACCTGTGAATACAAACTCTGCCCTAAGAAGACAAACCACTTCACTAATTCATACCTGAAATTTTCACCATATTACTCTTGCACAAATTTTCTCAGACCTCTGCTGTACCTTCAAAGTAATGGCTAAAGCAATTCTACAAATCCCAGTGGGTCATATATGATTAAAGAGAACGATAACAGACATTCAAAAGTAATGCAGAGTTATTTCTGCTTTTCTTTGACGTTTCTGCAAAAATGTCTGCATTGGCAGGTCTGCGAGGAGGCCATGAGCAGCACCCCAAGCCTGTGGTATGATTATAATCATTAACATCCCTGTCAAGTGCCTTGGCTGTGCCTACAACGATGCAAACTGACGCAGAGCCCAAAGTAAACATTTAACCTACTCTTAGTTACCCACAGTTATGGACTAGACATGCCAGGATTCATCCCAAACAGAAGGCAATTCTAAAGCCACTGCTATCTAGTATTTCTAAATACCACTGTTTGAAATCTGAGGAGAAGCTTTTACCATGGAAGGAGTTGGCCCAGGGTTATGTTAAAGCTCGCACCTGTTTCTCGGGTACCTACCACCGTCTACAAGAGGGGGGCTTCAGGATGGTCCAGAAGGTAGAGGAAATAATAGTAAAGAAAGTGTCTGGTCTCTACAATAAAAACTTAGTGGCCTACTTGACAGTAAGACATCCAGAGTCACAGCCACATCTGTACCTGTCCAAGAAATACAGAGTCTTAGCCCAGATGAACGAACTTTTAAGAGAATGAAAACAGCATTATCTTCAAAAGGAAAGAGCGAAGTAACAGAAGACAACCCAGACCTGCAGGGCCAAGAGACCAGGGTGAGGCTGCAAGGTGCCCTGATCCTGGCAGAATGGGATGCTCACATGAGGTCTGCCTGGACTAAGAGAAACCTGCTCAAGTAAATAGGGTGAACCGTGTGCTACCTTTCTCTGATGGTAACAAACATCTGAGGTGATCAACCTATAAAGAGGTTTATCTTGGAGGTTGCTGTCCGTGGCTGGCTGCCCTTGCTGCTTCTGGGCCTAGGGTAAGGCAGGACACCATGGCTGGGAGCACATGGTGAGGCCAAGCTGCTTCCCCATGTCTGGGAGGCCAAAAGGAGAGACAGAAGAGCCCAGAGTCCCAGAATCCACTGCCAGGGCACAGGCCCAGTGACCAGAGTCCATCTCTTACCATTCCTAACCCCTCCCAACTGTGCTTGGACAGGGACAAAGCCTTTAACCCAGGGGCTTAAGGGGAACATTCCAGATCCAAGCTATAGCACTCGGGTTCCCCAACCTCTCGAGACTCACAGCAGCCCTCTCAGGATCGCTATGACACGCAGCTCCTTTCACTCTCAGCTCTTCCTGGCTCAGCCAATAAAGCATTTCACACCCGGCACCCTGGCAGAAGGCTGCATCTACGAAGGCACACTTCTCTCTATTGGCACAGAGCTCCTAGAAGGAAGGGAAACTTCTCCAATGATGGTACAGATGCTGATAGGAGGAACCCTTAAAAGAGGTGATTCTTTTTAGCCTTCGTTCAGGACTCAATAGGTGGATTAAAAGCATCTCTTCAATGTCAGCGATTGCGTGAGTACGTCAGAGCTGCCACTGGACCCACTGCTGCCCAGGGCCACACCTGACCCCGGTGTCTCCTGCCCAGTGTCCATGCCCCCATTCTCTAATTCAGCTGAAGCATCTGTCCTTCTTCATGGCAGTGTGTGGACTGTACATCGCACTCAGATCCTCCAATGCCTGCCAGGACCAAGTCCACTGTCCTAAGAACACAGGTCCTGAACAATCCTGCCTGCAATGACAGCACCCAGCATCCTCTTGAAGACTACATCCAAGCCTGACTATCCACATCCCCAGGACCACCATTACTCCTGCTCTCTCCATGTCCTTCCTTTCCCTCCAAGTGTGCCCTCAACACCCAGGCTGATTGCAGGCTGCCCATACTTCCTCCTTCAAGGATCCTTCTATGAGGCATATCGGGAAACCATCTTCCTTCACTCATGGGACTACATGCCACTCTTACCAAGCTCATAGGTTCTGCCTGGGCTCTGGTATGGAGGTACCGCCTCCTCTATAGAGCTTTCTAAACTGTCTTGCATAACCCACAAAACCAAGCACATAACTGATATTCAATAAATAGTTGTACAAGTTCTTAACCAACCTTGAGAATCTCAGGGCTGGTTGGTGAACTTCATTATGAAAATATCTGCTTTTTGTAATGAAAGGTAAAATTTTGTACCTGTATTCATATAAAAGAAAACACAAAGGGTATGAGAATTAGAGGGTGGCGCTTCTCAACTTTTGCACATCTCTGAATCCCCTGGAGGGACAGCAAAGTACAGAGAGCTGGGGCCCATCTCCAGAGAGTCAGATCTGATAGTCCTTGGGGAGGGCCCAAGAATTTATATTTCAAGCAAGTTCTCAGGTGATGCTGATATGGCAGGTTAGGGACTGTGCTTTCAGGAGCACTGTGTAAGTTTCTGCAGTCCTGGATACCACAGGGATTAATCAATGAAACGAACCACCTTTCAGATCATTACAGATGTGCCCCATCCTTCCCTGCCTTAAATATAATACTCTTCCAAACTACCTCCTTTTTTATTTTGTCTTCTTATTGCTTACAATTTGATGTAAGTTTTAAGCATACTGTAATTCATCAACTAATTCTCTTCTGGCTACACATTCTAAGTAATTAAAGTTCACTAATAACTTATTCTTTCTGCTCCAGCACCTGCATTTCATTTGTTTATTTTCCCAGAGTCATAAATCTGAAAGGCTGTCAAAGTGCCATAATATTAGTGCAATAATCAAAGTTAATTAGTCCCTCTCAATAAACAATAACAAAGCCATTACAAAGATGCATCGAAGTTTCTCTCTTCCCAGTTTACAGACTGTATTGTAGTTGGAACAACTGGAATCTCAGAACTGTGGGGTACATAGTATGGTGTTCCTCAGTCATTTAGAAGAAGACTCTATGGTGTGCACAGCTTCATTAGCTCCAGGGAAGACAAAGTGGGCCTGCACTCCCACATCTACTGCCTGCTGCAGGATGCCGAAGCTGATGGAGTGCTCACCAGCTGCCTAGCCTTACCATGCACACCCCAAGCTTCAATAACAAAAGAGGGACAAGGGTTGCAAAGAAATGAGATGGACCGGACTCACAGCCAACTTTAAGTAACCTGATACCTTCAATAACTTTGGATTTATTATTTAAGGAATGTGAGAGATGGAAGTACTAGCAGAGTTCTGAGGAGAAGTCAGACAGTGGCACTCAGGAGGTATGGCAGACCCAGGACAGGTGGGAAGGAAATGCTGAGAGGAAGAGTCTGCCTCCATTCTAAAGGAGACCTTTCTAACTAGGAAGTATGCAGAAACAGGAAGGGCTGCCTGAGGAGGGAAAGGCTTACCTATCACAAAAAGAGCTTACACCAAAGACAATGGTCCCTGATCAGGGATGTTGCAAAAGTGAGCTTCACTTTGGAGAAAGGTCACCAAAATGATCTGGAAGGTTGATGCAAACTTGAGAACTTAAGATTCCCTGCATTTTGAGGAGTTCACTGGGTGAGTTCCCTGTCTTGTCCTTCAAATTCACTGTTCATTATCTCTCAACAATTCTTCTCTCCTGAAGCCATGGCTCCTGGGTTAGTTACTTATTGCTACATCACAAATCTCCTCAAAACATGCTGCTTACAACAGTAAATCTTTTATATCTTACCAAATTTTGTGGGTCAGGACTCAAGAGACCCACTGAGAGAATTTACTGGAGATCTCATGACATGACTCTGTTAACCAGGACAGCGGCAATATGAAGACTCAACCAGGATGGAGGATTCCAAGATGGCTCATGCAAATGCCTGTTGTCACAGGAGCCTCTCCATAGGGTTGCTTGGGTAGACTTCCAACATGGCGGCTGGCTTCCCCAAGTGAGTGAATCAAGAGAATGAACAAAGACAAAGCTGCAATGCCTTCTAGGACTTTCCTTGGAGTCATACCCCATCATTTATGTCACATTCTACTCATTAAGAATGAGTCTCTAAATACAGCCCACAATCTAGGAGAAGAGAACTAGGCTCCATCCCTTGAAGGGATGATTATCAAAAAATTTATGCACAGACTTTACAACCACTCCAAGGTACTTGTAAGCCTCCCTTTGTAGGGTCTCCAAAACTTAAATCTGCATCCCCCAAATGACAAGGGCAGAGACTAGTTCCAGTGAATCCCCTAGGAATGGATGGTGGGCTCCATCAGCTCTATTTCCCTCCAGCACTAACCCGCCTGTGAAAGGCCAGCCAGCTCCCTACCAAGGCATGAATACAACACATGAAAGTCACATCACTGCCCCTTAGTGAAGGAAGGTACCCCTGCTTCTTAGCTCAGCTCATGTCAGCATTAATGAACACCCTGGTGGGAAGATGGAGAGAGGCCAGGCTACTTCCTGGTACTCCAATCACTTAAAAAAAGATATAGGCTTGTAAGGGTTCATGTTGAAATGAGTTAAAACTTGGGGGCTACGAGAATAGAACAAATATACTTGGCATATCATAAAGACATGAATTTTGAAGGGCCATGAATAGACTAGTAAAGACTGGATGACTGTGTCCCTCCAAAATTCCCATGTTGAAACCCTAGTCCCCGTTATGTCAGTGTGTGAGATAGGGACTTAGAGAGGTAATTAGGTGATGAGAAGGGAGTCCTCAATAAAGGATAAGTGTCCTTAAAAAAAGACAAACAAAAATAACTTTGCTCATTTGCTTGCTCCCTTGTGCACAAGCAGACACATGTGTACACATGTAGATTCTTGTGCACATACACGTGCTCACTTGCACTCTGTCTCTCTCTCTCTCTCTGAAACCTACCCTCTCTCTGCTCTCCACCAGAGAAGAACATAGCGTGAAGATGCTTACTTACTGCACTCTCGAACTTCCAGCCTCTAGAACTACGAGGAATAAAGGCTGTTTAAGCAGGCCAGTCTACGATGTTCCTGTAACAGCAGCCTGCTCCAGGAAAAAGAGGAAACAATTTTCCACAAGATTCAGGAGTGTATGTGCCTACTATCGGGATTGACGTGGGACATGGTGGCATCTCCTGCAGCTCCCCTGTACGGAATCTCTACTACATGGCAGGCTTTCTGTGCAGAAGGGTGTGTGTGCTGTTGCACTTTACCCTTCTGAGGACCCTACCATTCTGCAGGTGAATGAACCAAGGTTCAAAGAGAACACACAACCTGCCCAGGGACACCAGTGACCAGGTGTTCATACGAGTATTGGATCTCAGGTGTGTAGGACTCCAACGCAGGGACTCTCTCTTTTACCTTGAGCTACCTCTGTATAAATTAAAAATTAGCTCCAGTTCAAATATTTGTCTAATATAAACCTCAACTACTGCAGTGTGCATAGCCTCAAACTGAGAGGCTGCTTCCTCGCTAGTTGTATCTCTATTTGTCCTTGCATAGAAGGTTTTATCCGCCCAAAGACCATTTCTCCTCTCTGTTTACTCTAACACTTGCTACGTGTGAGGTGCTCTGAATATACCGTAATAAATATGAAAAACAGTCTCAAGCATATTTTTCCCCCTATTAAATAACGGAGGCTAAAAGCTGAGCTGCCAGAAGCAGGCCTTTCAGCCATTGGCTGAATATCATCTGAAGATTAAATCCATCTTTGCAAACTATGTCAAAATTGCTTAATAAGAACTCAGGGGACCCCATATTAATGAAAGGATGCATCTGCTTTGGGCTGCACATGATTGGGAGTGATAGTTTGGAGCTAGCCACCTACGCTTGACATTTACTCTCTCAAACTCTGTGGTTAATCACAGCCCTTGTTACACAAAGGTTACAATGGATATAAAGTTTGCCTAGATACAGTTCAAGATTGCACCAGATAGCCAGGGAAGAAGAAACTGAAGACAAGGATGGTGATCAACGAACAATGAATAACAGTCAAAAATAAGTCAATGCAAAATTTTCAGAATGAGAAATGAAATGGAAACTTGGAGGATAAGGGCAAAGCACAATTTTTAGGCATTCTGAATACAAAGAAAACTCAGAATATTTTAGCAACCAATCAAGTCTATGAGGGGGATGAATAATTTATTATCTGATAAAGAATCTTTCCTGGGCCTGTGACAAGAAAGGTCAAACAGGTAACATAAGAAGAACAGTAAATACACTACATAGCACTTGAAATGGAAGGGTGGGAAGGGCAGGGAAGGGCAGGGAGGACCTTCACTTGACCAGGGTCATCAGTGACATGGAATTACCAACAGCCAGGGAGGATGCTTGCTTTGTTAGGGAACCACATGCTATCGACCCTCATGCTCTTGACACATACTAGTTCCTATTATGAAACATCCATCCACATACACAGGAATCTACAAGAATATGGCATTTGGCCAACTGCTTGAAAAAGGCAGGCCAATCTATAGACACAACAGACTGGGTGACAAGATGGCTGTGGAGTCCGGCTGCAGACCCTGGATCCAACACCCCTCTCCCAGGTATACGGCCTCAGGCAAGATTTTTCCCCTCACCCAGCCTCCAAAGCCACATCTGTACAATGGGTTCAACACATGACATCCACAATTCATTGCTTAGTGCTAAGCACAGTGACTAGTTCTGAGATAAATATGAACACTCAGTGCCACCTGTTGTTGGTGTTGTTAGGTGCCATCGAGTTGTGTTCAACTCATAGCAACTCTCACAGGGTTTTCAATGGCCAATTGTTTTGGGATTGCCTTGGGAGTGGATTGCCACATCCTTCTCCCACTTTTGCGGTGCTGGGAATTGAACCCAGGACCTCAGAGACTGCAGAGCTGCGCTCTACCAACTGAGCTAAATCCCAACCCATGCCACCTGCGGGTGACAATAAATGACATCTGAAAACAAAAACATCCCAGGAAGGACTTTGGAACTTTACCTTTTCCTATGAGTGTGTGCTTAATGATGTAAGCAAGTGGTTTATGTAGCTCTTGCTGGATCACAGGCTTGATTATATCACATTTTATTTATTGAAAATTCAATACTATACAGAAAAATAATTGTTAAAACAAAGAAATGAGGAACAAATCTAGAGACTGATTTAGGATGATGTAGGAACTTTCATCAATAATCTATAAATATTAATAATATAGTCTTTTTATTTTTGTTTCACTAACAATCATTCAAAACAATGAGGTGAGCCCTGTAATTTGCAATGCACTGAATAATGATCATCTTTTCCAAGCCAAGCTGCCAAATTAGATAAGCACAAGGTGTGTGTGTCAGCCACCCCGCATGGGGCATGTCTACCCTCAACACAAACACACACGTCGCATAAAAGAAGGCAGCCTACCTAAGACCTTGCATCTGGAAAGGCAACTTGCAGGATTTATGCTTTTAGTATCAAGAGGATTGGGGGAAAACCCTTGAAGCAGCCGAGCTGGATTGCTCATCAACTCATGAATGGATTTGAGGGAGCCTTAAAGTAGCTGGATTTCTGGACACATTCTTAAGAGTGTAAGTGATTCATTACTCAGCATCCTTACCCATCCTTAATACCAAGTCATGAAAATGTAGGTGTCAATAACTGTTAAAATCACAGCAAAGTCTGGAGCCTAATACAATTTGTGCAATTATTAGTACAATTATTGGTACCCAGTACTTCCCATCTGAAAACGATGCTAACGTCTGTATTTGCAATGTTTATCAATGTCACTGCCATGACATGAGGTTGCTGGTGCTTTCTACATACCTTCACACCAAAGAGATAAACAGACTTGCATGATCACCACTGAAAACTGGAGTAATTAAAATTCCACAGCATCAGGTCACGTGGTTATGATCAACCGAGCATGCGCTCTCTCCCTACAATGTGCATATTCCATTACCTCTCACTAATAAATCTTTTATTTTTACCCCTTGTCTCCCTGCTTTCTCGATAACCATTTTGATATAAACCACTGCTTGCTGTTCCTGATGACTAATCCTTTAATCATCTTTCCTAAATATATGCAAAGTGTAGTTCCTTGTAAATACAAAAGAAAAAGCAATCACATAAATAATTAAGATGGCTTTTCAAATGACAGTTGAGTGCTAATATGAGGTACACTGGAAAATACTAATCAACAAACTAAATACACATCTATTAAAATGTAGGAGTCCAGACATATGAAGACAGAAAAGGAATTCATTGCAGCTCCATTTGAACCACACTGATAAACATCCTCCCTAAAGCTCCTCGCTCAGCCATTTGGTGAGGTTAAGAAAAGTAAGCATCACTTTGCACTCTGTATATGAATAAGAAATGATTATCATTATTGTTATTAATAGCAGCAGCCACCATTTAATTGAACACTTAATCTTTCCGCACAATGCGTATTAATAGTTTATACATACACAATGTGTTTAATACAAAACACCTATTGTTCCTAACAGACATTATTATTTGCATTTTATACGTAAAGAAAGTAAAGTTTATAGACATTGCCCAAGGTCACAGGGTGTATGCGCTTCTAATCTTTACCAGTATAGGACAGCTTATTTTGTAACAGCAGTAATCAGTCAGGAATGCTTTGCACACCCAGGAAACACGTGGCAGTGTCTACAGGTACTTTTGGTTGGCACAGTGGGGCTGCAGTGTGGAGGGCAGAGTGAGGAAGGGCTATTTTATACACATCAGTCCTTAGTAAGTTTAATGTCAGACCAGCTCTAAGGCCCCAACAAGACTCAGTGTCTGGATGGAAGGTGATACACCAAGCATATGCCCCCATGAAGCACCCTGAAGACCACCTGTCCTGTCCCTTTGGGACCTCTTAGGAGTCTTGATTAAATGTCCAGAAAAAAAGAAAAAGAAAAAGAAAAAAGAACAGCCAAGCTGGATCCAAGGTGTATTTTGCTGGTTGGCACAGCATACAAACCAGTCTCTAGAAGATTAGAAGTTGAGGCCACATCCAGACACAGGTTAGGAAAGCATGGCTTAAAGCCTTTCACAGGGACCAAGTACCACTGAACATCCTTGGGTCACTTCTCCTGTGCAACAGGGGAATGAGTGCCAGACACTTTCTGGGGGCCGGTGTAGGTCAAATGATAACTGCAAGAGAAGGTATCAGCCCCTCTTGACACGCCAGGCCACTTCTGACTGACTAGACTGCTTGGCCGACTCAAGGACCAGAAGATGCTAGATTCATGGGGCCACTCTTCCTGAAAGGTCAATGCTCACGTCAGCTCCTCTGCATGTCATGCTGCACTTCTCACATGACAGACAGACCTTGGGTGGGCAGGCTGGCTCCTCAGGACAATCCCTTCCCCTCCGTGATCCCACATCCACCCGAGCCACAGCCCCACCCCTTCTCCTCCTGCAAACAACTGGGAAGTCAGGAGGTGACCTCAGTCCCATCTGCCCCAGGTCTACTCTATCTCCTTCCTCTCCAGGACCAGACATGTTAGATCCCAAGGTGGAGGGACCCAAGATTCAGAAACTAAAACTTGAAAACTGTAAGAAGGTAAGAAGGAGGAGGGGCAGTGAGCCTAGTGTTAGCCTTTTAAGAACTCTACAGAGGAACACTGAAGGCTTGCTGTTAATAAAGGACACTCCAATGCATAACCCAATGCCCCTTGGAGGTCCTCGGGTCTCAGGACCACAAGACCCCATTCCAGTGAACACCAAGGGGAAGAGTAAACCACAGCACTTCAGGACTTGGACCTACTGATCAGTGTCCCAGACTCGCAGAACATGGAGACACTAGTGCTAAACAAGAGAACCCACTCCACCTTTGCAACAGTCAGCCACAAGGGCCCCTGCAAAACCCAGAAGATTAGGACCTGTCTGAAGAGTAAAGGACACCAGCGTGGAGTCCACCTAGTACGTAATGAGGTGGACCATGTCCACACATCTGTGGACTGTCTAAGACACAGGCATGAACTCCATTTCTAGAGATATTTCATTTAAATATGAAGGGGGACAGAAGGATTTCTCCCTCCTCCCTCCTTTTTAACTATGTTTAACGAATTGGCTTTTTAAAAGAGTGGTTTACTTCTTCACTATCCACGTGATCCTACTTTGTTTTCATTTCTTTTCTTATTTCTAACCCTCGAGCACCCAAAACATCTCAGCAGGAGGGCACTTGCCCCATGAAATAATTATTAGCAATAATTACAAATATGTGCTTAATACACCTAATACACTTCTATATGGAATGTTTTCACTTAAGTTGTATTTTATTAAGTAGCTGGATCTCCCCAAAAGTGGTTGGAGAAAGGCTATTGAGAAAGAATATCCTCAATGCAAAGGGACCTAGTAGGGTAGATCAGAGTTTCTTCCTCTAACAAATATGACTAATCCTGAACTAATCATCCAAGTAGCACCTAGAGATTTTCAAAACAAACCCTGAAAGATAATGAACCTTATGATGCTGAATGGGGCTGGGGATTAGCTCAGTTGGTAGAGCACTGCTCTGCGCTCTCAGAGACCCTGGCTTCAATCCCCAGCACTGCAAAAACCAGAGAAGGATGTGGCAGCCCACTTCCAAAGCAATCCTGAAATTATCAGCCACTGAAAACCCTATAAGTGTCACTGAGTAAGACTGACTCGACGGCACCTAACAACAGGGAGATGCTGAACATGTCAGAAAAGGCAGGCCAAGGGAAAGTGGCCAGACTTTGGCTTGGAGCCAGAGGGAGTGACTGAGCCTAACTCTGAGGTCACTGGCTTTGTGGCTCCGAGTCCCTCCCTTTTCCCTCTTCTGTAATTTGGAGAACATGAGGCTTTTACATCCTCCTGAATAAGTGGCATAAAGAGCCTTGCCCAGGGCACAGCAGCACGTGACAGGAATTCAGTGAATGGGAGTTGTCAGCTGCCCTGTAGCAGTGTGGAAAAAAAGCATCTGGCTGGCTAAGATGTAGATATGAACATCCTGGACTATGGTGATCCTGGAATGTACAGTGGAAGCTAGAGGAGAAAGGTGGGGAGGGACAAGGTGGGGAGAGAGGAACAAACTCCAACCCCAGAACCAGAGCTGAAAATGCCCACAGAGCCTGGCACTCAAGAACCAAAGTGGAGCCAAAAGGCCCAAAGACTTCTCAATGAGCTCTTGCTGCAACAAAAAACTCTGGACCACTCCGAGAATCTCCCACAAGGCATCAATATGTTGCAGTACCTTTCTGGCCCGATACAGATACAATTCATCCCACATCAAGTATGAACGCAGTCAAGCTGGCTTGCAGCTTGAAAAACTGGAACGGATCAAATTGACCTTGAGAAACACAAGAAGATGGTATTTAATGACATGCCAGATAAAATTCCTGTGCTGAGATGGGAGAACAGGAAGCACATGGAGGAAACCAGACCAACAAACACCAAGGGTGAAGAAGTGAGGATGGCATAGGGACCAAGCAGAATGTGGATCGCCAGCTCAGGGCCTAGGGAGGTGACACACTCTCGACATTACTATTGTATGGATAATACAATGATACAAAAGTGTAATGTTGGCTTTGGATGCTAAATTTCAGCTTCTGTAATCACCATCTAGGGGAAATGATACTATGTCATACACAGAGAACAAGTAAACAGACGAGAGATGAGGAAAGGGTTAAGTGTCTTCAATCTAAAACCTACAAAAGGCAATGAAAATGTCTGAAACAGCATGAGTGTTGGTTTTGATTGCATTCCTGTTTCCTTTTCCCATGTCATTGACAATGAATGCTTTGGGATAATTACTTCTCTGGGATTGCTAGTCTACATAAAAGTATCATAAATTACATTGAAATGACACAATGATAAATTCTGCCACCTGAAATGGACTCATGGGGACCCAATTATGGCCTGCCTAAAATGTGAGAAAGAAAAAATAAATGGTGGGACCTTGGGAACATCCTATTCTAATTTCTTCATCAGAGATGAGGAAACTGAAACACCAGAAGGATGAAGAGACTTGCCCAAGGTCCTATGGTTCATGAGGGTAAATCCAGGAATTTCTGTCTTTATACATCAAGCAATAATTATAATGGAGTCAATGCAGATTGATCTGTTCTCACATACATTGTGTTCTAAGACACAAAGACGTAAAAATAATTGTGCTTTAGCATTATCTTCCAAGACTGGTCTCAACACAGTATCACTGTACAATATGGTTACTATAAAAATACCAGGGAGAATGGAATTTCACTTTTCCAATTTAAAATACAACATTCAACTGGGCAAAATTTTATAAGCTGAGTGCTCCCTAATGATAAACAACAGGTACTCCTCTGCACTGACAATAGGAATGGAAACCAGAGCAACAAATGGGATATTGTTACTAAAATTTTCGCTCCATACACCCAATGAATCAGGGAGTCCACTGGTGAGATACCATTCAATGAGTACACTCTCAAATGTAAGTATCAAGAAAGTTCACTGCCACAGTTTTTAGACCCAATTTTAAATGAAAATATAAGAAAGCCTGATGCAAGAGAGAGAGACAAACAATAAAATAGCACCACACAGTATAGCAAAACAATGCAAACAACCTACATGTTCATCAAAAGGGGACAGGTTAACTGAAAACATAAGCATTCACTAGAATACTATGTAGCAGTTAAAAATGATGAAGTTGTATTGCTTGGATATGAAGCGTTCCCCCAAAGACTCATGTGCCTTGTTCCCAATACGGCAGTGTTCAGAGATGGGGGCTTTTGCAAAGTGATTGGATCATGAGGATTCTTACTTCATCCATGGATACATTGATGGATTTATAATTTGATGGCAATTATTGGAAACTGGTGGAAATTAGGAGGTGGGGCCTACATAGGAAGTAGGTTACTGGGAGTTTGTCCTGGAAAGATATACCTTGTCCTTGTCCTGTTTTTGTCTCTCTCTCTGCTTCCTGCTGCAGTGAAGTACACAGCCCTTTCCTTAGCCCCCACTTCTGCCATGATGTTCTCCCTCTTGCCAAGCCTGGAAGCAGTGGAGCCAGCCAACTATGGACTGGAACATCTGAAACTATGAGCCAATATAAGTCATTCCTCCCCTTTGAATGTTGAAGTCGGGAATTCTATCACAGCAGCACAGAGTCTAATATGGAAGTTAACTCACACAATGATAAGAAAAGATATCCTATATTAAGTGAAAAGGTCCAAGAACAGAACAGCATGCATGTGTGTTGGCTGGTCTATATAATCTTTTTCTGGAAGAATAAACAAGAAATGGTCAGTAATGTTTACCTTGCAAGAGAAGCACCAGAAAAGACTTCTACTTTTTACTTAGTTACCTTCCCATTCTGTAGGATGATTCAAATTGTCTGCATTCATTCTCTTCTTTATCTCTCTCTAAAAGTTACTACTACTCCACCTAATAGAGGATATTACTTTTTTAACTTTAGAGTCAGATCCACTCTGTGATATTAATGAAATCAAACTGCACCCAAAATAATGAACCCAGTGAGTGCAAGACAAGAGTTCATTTGAAATACAATAAATTTGCTACATTTTATAGGAAATACACTGAACAAAAACAGAAACAAATCCTCCTTTTCTTTACTTTCATAACTTTTCAGTCCAGAACCAGGAATTTTCTTAAGTAAACCATGGTCTACTTCTTCAGATAGCAGGAAATCTTCCTCAGTGCTCAGAACATGAAGTCAGCCTTGACAAGGGTCCTCCTGGCTGCTCCTCACTCTGCCCCCAGCCACACTGGACTGTCTTCACCTGCTTTACTGCTGAGGCCACTGTACAGCCCACTCTCTTACCCCATGTGACTTTTCTCCCACCTCTCCCTCATCTTAATCTGAAGTTCTCAGTGCAATAATTTCTTCCTTCTCCCAGTTCTGACATTATCAGTTGCATGGTACCACTTACCATTATTTCAGGTTTACACTGACATCTATGACACTGTGGTTAAATGTGTCTCCCATACACGGAAAGCACGACAGATATATTGGCAACGGTTTTTCAGTCTGGAACAACAGATCTCGGCATAGCAGTGCACATCATAAACATATGAATGAATGACAAGTGCATGAACAAATGCAGCCTATACTTCATGTTGGAGTCCAGGGGTCACGTTAAAAAAAAATCAACCAGTTCATGTCGCTATCTGCCTCAAACACTCTAATGTCTTCTTCAGCACCATCTCTGAAACTGTAGAAGACACCTCCTCCCACCACCATCACCCCCCATTCCTCTCCTATCTTTTCCCCTTTCATTCAGGTCAGCCCGATAGCTTCCCTGATAGGCCCTGAATTCTGGAGGCATATCCCTTCCTCTGTGCCTTTGCACATGCTATCCCTACTGCTAAGAATTCATCTCTGCTGACATTTGTATGGTTTACCTCTTTACTTCATTCAGGTCTCAAATCAAATGTCACAATTTTAAAGGGTCTCTGGTGACCCCCCCATCTGAAGCAGTTCAGGCTGTCACCACCCATCCTTACTCTACTCCACTGTCCTTAATCATATTTATAATAGCCTAATAATATAGTATGGGAGAAGGGCCTGGCAATCCACTCCCAAGGCAATCCCGAAACAGTCAGCCATTGAAAACCCCGTGAGGGTCGCTATGAGTCAGATACCGACTCGACGGCACCTAACAACAACAACAATAATAATATAGTAAATATGAAACTTGCTTATCCCGTTATGATCTGCTTTTCCTATGTAGAAGGTAGGCCCCTGACCACAGGGATTCGTTTTGTCTGATGCTGTATCCTTAGGCCCAAGACCACTGCAAGCCTTCAAGAAATGTTTATGCATAGATATATCAACACCAACATCTATACAGAGAGAGAAAAGAAAAGAAAAAAGAAGAAGGAAAAAAAAAAAAAACAGAGACAGGGTTAAAGCCCCCTCCTTTCTAATCTTCAGAACCACATAATCATAACAACCTCCTGGCTGTATTCATAGGCGTTCACCATGCTTTATTTTTTTTAATAAATGAGTTAAATGAGTAAACATTCTCAAACCTCTGACTAATAAAGCAGATGACATTGACAGTGAACTACAAACAAATGCGTAGATAATAACAGGCTTGCTCATGCTTTCATTCATAAAGTAAACAATGTGAAGATGACTTTAAAAATAAAGACACTATTCCAAGAGCAATAAACTTTATAGCACTGCACTAAAACCTCCGTGTGTTTAGCCCGGCGCATGTATCTGGCAATTAAAAAACAAAACAGTCGAGCACTTACCCATTCTCCTAAAATGCGTGACACTGCTTCGCTGGCTCTCGTCATATTCCTACAGGCCAGGATCACATGGGCTCCATGGAGAGCAAAAGACTTAGCAGTTTCAAACCCTACAGTTTAAAGGAAAGTCAGCATTAGAAACACATCAACACGTTGAGTCACGTGTAATGGCCTGCACTGAACACCATTTACATTACCCTCGTGGTTCTCAACCAGAAGTGATTTTCTCACCCAGAGGACAGGTACAATGTCTAGAGACATTTTTCAGTGGGAAAAATTATTGGGGGGAGTGCTACTGCGACCCAGTGAGCAAAGGCCACTGAAAGGACAAACATCTTACAATGCACAGGACAGCCACTGCCACAAAGAGGCACCTGGCCCAGCAGGACAAGATCTTGAGGCTGAGAAAACCTCCCCTAAAGGAAAAATGATTTCAAAGATAAAGGCTAAGTCACAGAAGAGTTCGTAGCATGGCTGGGCATTTAACTACTAACAATGACTAGATTTTTTGCTAAAGGAAAAGACCTTGTGCTCTGCTCTGTCATAAATGTTTCTAACACTTCCCTCTTCCAGCAATGGTGGCCTAGGTTCTCAGAACACCCACCCGCCGACAGCAATTAAAAAAGCTGGATAGTACATCATGCACCATGCGAAGGTACACGCGTGTGCGTGTGAGTGGGCATGCACACACACACGCACACACACACCCCTCTACCTGTTGGAAAGCATCAGAAAAAAACACTATGAGGATTTGGGGAGCCAAGATTTGGAAATATTGAGAGGCCGGCATTTAGCAGAGTTTTTTTTGTTGTTGTTTTGTTTTGTTTTCCTTCAAGTTCTATTCCAGTTCCAAAAGTAGGCTGAGTTTATGGCAGTCTTACAGAGAAAGACAAACATGAGCTCAGGGCCCACCAAGGAAGAGGGCCCTGGAAAGTACACTAAACTTTTGGTCAGGATGCTAAAGTGTTATTGCCCTCACAGTACAATCAGAAAACAGTCCAGCCTATCCAGTAGCTCAGCCTCAAGTCATTTCAACTTCTGATTGGATTATAGTGACTGATCCCTATCTAACTATCAAAGCAAAAGAAGATACTATATTCTCTAGAGGAAGATACCCCATCATCCAGAGTCTCATATTATCACTGCAGTTATTTCACATTCTCATATAAAATCTTGTAATGAAAATAAAAATAGCTATGCATGTAAAAAGAGTACATTTCACCAAAAGCCAGAGGAGGGAAAAATAGAAACAAACTCACTAGAAGTCCATATAATGAAGTTATCAGAAACAGTGATTAAAATCGCTATGAATAATATATTTGAAGAATGAAAAGACAAGATTGAGAGTCTTGTCAGAAAACCAGAAATTACAACAAATAATCAAATGGATATTAGGAAATTCAAATAAAACAAGTATAATTAAGAATTTGAAGTATAGGTGTAACAGAAAACAAAACACAGTTAAAAGAGGGTTTATGGAACTGGAAAATAGGTCAAAAATATCCAAATGAAGCATAAAAAGAAAAAAAGATGATTAATATACCAAGGAATACAAAAGAAGTGTTAGTGTATATTGTCTTACACTTTTACACGTACGTAATTACATATACGTAATTTGAGTCTCAAAAGAAGAAGAAAAATAGCTTATGACCTTCTTGTTGTTAGGTGCCTTCAAGTCAGTATCCAACTCATAGCGACCCTAATATTGTTAGTGGTTCTTTGCTATTCATAGGATTTTCAAGGGCAGATTGTTTTTGGGGAGTGGGTAGACAGATCCTTCTCCCAAGCCTACAGTATCTGGTGTTCTCAGGTGGTCTCCCACCCAAGTACTAACCAGGCCCGACCCTGCTTAGCTTCTGAGATCTGACGGGATTGGACACCACAGTGCTATGGATGAAGGCAGCTTATGAGCTAGGCAATTATTTTTCCAGAAATACAACACTAAGCAATAAATTCAAAAAGTATCTTGACCCACAAATAGAAAAAAAAAGATATATATATATATATATATATATATAGAGAGAGAGAGAGAGAGAGAGAGAGAGACATAGATACACACATACATATATAAATATAAATATAAATATATATATATATCGGATTAAAATGTAAGACCTTTGCTTTGCAGAGGAAGTGATATAATGATATTACATTATAATAATTCAAAGATACAGGCCATAATCTCAACAAATTCAACAAGCTAATGGAGAAGAAAATAGAAAAATAAAAAGAAATCAAGAAAGGAGAGAAAGAGCACAGAATGAGTTAAATAACAAACTAATAATAAGGTTGCACATTTAAAGCTAACAATACCTGTAATTACATTAACTATATCATCGGCTCTCCCCAGGGAATTCAACCCTGGTGCACATGACCTGGCCTTGCAAGCTGTTCTCTGAAACCTTGGTGGCACCCTCCATAACTCAGTAACAGGAAGCAGACAGAGCTTACTGAAACTGGGTATCCAGGTAAAACCTCCAAAGCCCCAGAGCCACTAATCCACCTCTGCAAGCCAGGTCCCCCTCCCAAAGTTCCTCAGCCTCCCAGGACAGCACTACCAGCTGGGACCAAACATCCAAACAAATGACCTTTGGGGGACATTTTAGATTAACACCATAAGGAGTAGCAACTACATACTAGAGCCTAACATGGTCATAATAGGCAGAAAACAAATGTTAGCAGCCTGCTCTTTTCATAATCCTCAACGTGAATCCCTACACTTCTCTGATTTGCATGACCTACCAAGCATAGCAGTCTCTGCCACTGAAAAGTGAAAATTCCCCCCATAGCAACCCAAGGACAGAGTGGCTTTAATATAAACCACATGGCAAAGAAGCCACCTGCAGGTTCCAGGATTCCATTTGTCTGAATCCTAGCTCTGGAGCAATCCTGAACTCCATTGTTGAAATACGTTGGTTGTTTTTTGAGACTTAATCAAATTCTGTCTTCCAAGACATGCACTCATCATTACCCAAAGATGGCATCTCGTATCTGAATCAGATGCACGATGATGCACAAAGGACTTCAAACCTGAAATATTTAACAACTAAACCACTTTTGGTGTGTGCAGCGAAAAGTGTTTGAAGTCCTATCTCTGAGCCATCATGCAAGAAGATAGTAATCTGAAATTCACTTTTTTTTTTTTTTTTTTTTTTTTTTTTTTTTTACTTTTTGAGACAGGGTCTTGCTAAATTATGAAGACTAAATTCACTCATCTTTCCCTAAGAAACCAACTGCACCCCTTACCACCAGTGAGCTAAAAGCATCTGAGTCGTTTAAGAAAAGAGAGAGATTGTAGCACTGATTGGAAGCAGGACTGAGAAAAAAATTTTTGCTAATTAATATGCCACCTCACTCAGGCTGATGAAATGCTGGCCCCTTTTACAAAGGCAGCACCAAGAACACCTCTGGTTATTTGTTTTTGGTAGGACTAGGGATTGAACCCAGGTCCTTGCACAAGCTAGGCAGATGCTCTACCACTGAACCACACTCCCAGCTCCTTTTCTATTTTTTATTTTTGATACAAGATCTCACCAAGGTGTGAAGGCTGCCTCTGGCCTCAAACTCATGATCCTTCCACCTTAGCCTCCCTAGTTGCTGAGATGACAGGTGTATACCATGGCACCCAGCAACATCCTCACTTTTCATCCCAGGACTTGATGTTCCCACAAGATCTTGGACAAAGTGGTAGACTCGGCATCCCTTTCAAGTTTCCAAGCCAAAGCAATGACCAGAAATATTTTTCATCACATTTTCCTCAGAGGATATTAAAAGAGGACAAAATGATATAGGAAAGCAGGGAACATGCGAGACATCATTCTCATTCATTAGCATATGTATGTATGTGTCTATGTATGTATATATAAATGTATGTAAAAGGTATTTGAAGTCCTATCTCTGAGATAGATAGATATATCTCCTTTCTCAGAGGCAGGATCCTGGTATACAGCCCAGGATGGCCTGGAGCTCACTACATAGCCCAGGATGGCCTTGAACTTGCCATCCTACTGCCTCAACCTCCTAAGTGACAGAATTACAGCTGTGCACCACCACACCCCACAGCAATCATATTTTTAATGGATAAAAAGAACATCAATATCATGCAAGGCCAGGCAGGCCCTGGGACTTTATTTATCCAACTCTCCAGGTTAATCAGGGCTCTGTGCCTTTTCATCTTGCACCCCATGGTACTAGCACCCAGAATGATTTAATAAATAACTCCAGAAGGAATGAATGATTCATGCAGACTGCTAGCAGGCCACGATTCTGAATTATTTTAAAGTAATACAAAATGATTCAAACAGTAACCCTGATGGTCCTCCAACTTCTTTTTAACAATGAATAAATATTAAAATACTGCAAAAAAGACTCTACTCCTGCAGGCATGAATGACACTATCTAGAAATCTGCAGGGAGAAAAGTGTGCCCTTTTACTATCAAATTTTATTTTCACAAACAAACTTGTTAAATTGGGCTAGCTCACTTGACAAAATGACCTACAGCAAAGGACTTTTTACTACTCAAAACCATATACTGGGCACTCAGGGAGCAACAGGCTACAGGCGTAAGCTTGTGCCTTCTCTCCCTTAGGTGATTCCTGACCACAGCGATGGCTACGCCATCTGTCTCTGCGACTTGTAAAGTTATTCTCTAGGTCCTACATGTCCCTTTATCTAAGCAAATCCTTACACATTGCTAGACCACTTGTCAAAACCACCACAGACAACTCCATTTTCTTATCCTTTACAATTGCCTTTGGAGCAAAAACAAAGCATGGATATTTCAAAAGATAATGGTTTCACAGGAAGGACAATAACACTTTTATGGTAAACCATATCTCTAGAGTGTGGAGCTCTATTAAAAAAAAAAGTTTAATAATGCCACCTACAGCTAAGTCGTGGATAAAGCCCATGAGGATAGCATCCCTCACTCTCGTAATACTGCAGCTGATGGCCGGCTTAATTAGCTAAATGTAGTAGTGCTAAGCCAATTCTGCCCAGTGCCAAAGTTGGTGCAAAATAATGAAGGCAATGGTTTACTAAATTTAATAACCTGATTCATCTTATAAAAAATTAACTTCATGACAATATTTAAATTGAACCAGCTTAACTGCATGGAGATGGCAAGAGCGGGGTCAGAAGAATATTCAAAGCTAATGATATAAAGAAAATAACGGAAGACATTATAAAACAACGGACACCATCCTTTTCCTACCACTTGTTACATCCGATCCAATTAGAAAAGTTGGTGGCCACAGGAATTTACTATCTCACTGCCTTGGGTTTAAAGCTTTAGATACAAATACTTGAGGGACAGAAAATATACCCTCAAAATTAAACACCTGCTTACCTTCCACGAGTTTTCATTCTCTGGAATAGAAGTTATAAACTGCTGGCCCACAGGATAGATGAAGTCCATACACAGTTGTTCTGTGTGGCCTGCTCTTTGTTTTCTTCTCTTCCCTCCTCCTTTTGGCTTCTCTTTCTCTTTCCCTCCTTGCCTCCCACCCCCTATTCCTTTCTTCTTCTCTCTTTCCCTTCATAACTGAGTGAGTTGCCAGCATGGAAAGGTCAGGTTGATGACACAAATCCAAGGCGACAGCAAGCTTCTCTGAAAAAACTCATGATGAAAGCACAGTGGGCCCCCAACCCCACTTGATGACAACCAGGTGGGTGGAGGAGCTGCTGCCAGCTACAGGTGAGGTCGAGGCTCTCTGCATAGCCACACTCAGGCACCACCCAAGCAGGGTATCACCTACCAGGCTGCCGCAGGCATCAGATACCCGGATGTACATTACCTGCAGCAGGCCCCTGCGAGAGATGGCCAGTTCAAGCCTTACCATGAGAGCCCCATTCCGAATGCTCACATATGAATTCAAAGAATGTTTCCTACTGACCTGCTTGATACCCTTGTCGTCGTTGTTAGGTGCCACTGAGTCTGCTCTGATAACAGAATGAAACACTACCCGACTCCGTGCCAGGCACACAATCTTTTTTATGTTTAAGACCATGACTGCAGTCACTCTGTCAACCCATCCAGTTGAGGGCCTTTCTTTTTATTGTTGACCTGCCACTCTCCCAACCATCATGTCCTTCTCCAGGGATTGGTCTCTCCTGAGAACATATCCAAAATATGTAAGATGCAGTCTAGCCATCCTTGCTTCCAAGGGGCACTTTGGTTGCATTTCTTCTAGGACAGATCTGTTGGTTCTTTTGGCAGTCTGTGGTGTATTCAATATTCATCTCCATTACCATAATTCAAAAGCATCAATTCTCCTCTTGTCACCCTTATTCAATGCCCAGCTTTCACAAGCATGTGATGTGAATGAAAATACCACCACATAAGTCAGGCGCACCTTCATCTTCAATGTGACATCTTTACTTTTCAACACTTCAAAGAGGTCTTTTGCAACAGGCTTTTCCAATGCAGTCGGTCTTTTGATTTCTCAACTGCTGCTTCTGTGGGTGTTGATTGTAGAACCAAGTATAGCAAAGTCATGGACAACCTCAAGCTTTTTTTTTTTAAATCTGGTCCTTTATCATGAAGTTGCATACTGACTCAGTCGTAAGGATTTTTGTTTTGTTGATGTTGAGTCGCAATCCATATTGAAGGCTGTGTTCTTTAATCTTCATCAGTAAATGTTTCAAATCCTCTTCACTTTCAGCAAGGCTGTTAATGAGTCTTCCTCCAATCATGATGCCGCATTCTTCTTCATAAAGTCCAGCTTCTCAGATTATTTGCTTAAACCATTTCAAATCCTGCTCTGTGGAGTGCGATCAGGATTCTGGCTATACCTGGGGAAGCTTGGCAGTGCCACTTGGCTTTGCAAACAGGGATGACAACTCAGGAATTTACAGGGGCTGAGGTCTCTAGAGAAAGCTCCCAAATGTCACTGACTGGCAGCAGAAACTCTACACCAAGAATGACACTGGGATGGAAGAAGATGGAGATGAAACCAACAAGAAAAAGGCAGGGTGTGCAGTGAAACAAGATTAAGGACAGCCGGCAGCCCCATGAGAATGAAGCACAGAGGGCCCCGCAGCCCCACTGAAACTGTGGGCCTCCTCTGCAGGGGCGGAGCATCTGTGAGAGAATCTGGGAGGAGAATCACACTGTACATTTCGTTACCATTACACCCACGGAAGGTGCCTCCAACAGTCATGCCTGTCACGGACTGGCCAAAGACATGGGAGCCTCATGATGGGCCAGGAGGGGAAAAGGTACCTTCTCGGACTGAGCGGCTAACGGCTCAGTTACAAAATCTACAAGGTGTGGTGACTGCCTATATCAAGGCTTGAAGGAGTGCCCTGAGGTCTTCAAGGTGACCCCTGGCCCCTGGAGAGCTTGTCCTTTCATCTCCACAGATAGGTGATGCACTGAGGGGGGGATCTGTGCGTGGAGGTGGGGGGCACAGAGCAGGTGGCCATCCCCGGTGAGACCCACTGGCGTCTGGGACAGACAGGGACAGAGTTACCCACAGTTTCCTCAGGTACAAAAGGCATCAGGGTGGGAGGCCAGGCCCAGCAGAAACTGACAAAGCACCCCTGGAAGCGGGAGGTAAGAACAAGGCAGCTTCTTTCCCCAATGCCAGGGAAGTTCTCTCTGGCTTGCGATTTTTAATTTTCTCCATATTGTGGATGTACTTGGGCAGTGTCCCCATTTGCTGTAAATTATGGTTTTAATTATCATTTTTATTAAGATGCACAAAGGAGTTGGGGCTTACAATGCCTGTAATTTCGAGTGGGTTGTTATTATTAATTTATAATTGTGAAGGACTGGAGACAAATGCTCCTTGTAACTATTCACCATTAAAGGACCACAGAGATGGCGACCCACCAAGAATGTCCAGGACAGCAATCCTCAGGAACCAAGCAACAAGTTAGGGACTCAGCGGGTATGTGTTCTCTTGCTCGCTGGAGACCTACATCGTGTACTGAGCTGGAAGATCAACCTATGCCTTTCAGCTTGAGTTAGATTTGGGGACAATTCAAATTTGGGGGATAGTTTTTGCATTAACAAATCACTAGCTTGGGCTGGGGATACAGCTCAGTGGTGCAGCACTTGTCTAGCATGCATGAGGCCCTGGGTTCCAACCCCTCTACTACAAATACAAAAAAAAATTAAAATTAAAAACACACATACTAGCTTAAAGGAGCCTGCAGCTGTAGCTCTGTGGCATCCAATCCCGTCAGATCTCAGAAGCTAATCAGGGTCGGACCTGGTTAGTACTTGGATGGGAGACCACGTGGAAACACTAGGTGCTATAGGCTTGGGAGATGGACCCGGCAACTCACTCCCAAAAATCAATCCACCATTGAAAACTCTATGAACAGCAGAGAAGCACTGACAATAGTGTTTTGCCTGTTGTACATAGGGTCACTATGAGTCAGATACCAACTTGATGGCACCTAACAACAACAGCTTTAAGGGTGTAAGGTCCCCCCACATCCTCCTAAATGTGCAAGGACCATACTTAATCTGATTAATGTAAAATGAAATTACAATGACATGACATTGACGATGATCCTGAAATCCAACTTTCCTGGCGCATTTCTGATGAAGTTCTCGGACATAGAGTCATCACAACTATAAGGTCAATGCCATCACATCAGAAGTGACCACAAAATCTGCTGCACTGTTTCTAGAGTCACTTTAATTGCCTGAATGATAACATTTACCCTCTACACCACTTCAATGACATAGTTCCGAGTTCCAAAACAGTTAGAAATCACTCCCACCAAACACAATCCACAGTTGCCAATGCTTAAGAAATTAGAAAATACACAGGCCACTCAGAGGAAAATAAGTCAAAACCAACCCTGCTTTTAAATGTATACATTGTCTACAGTGAGCAACAAGTACTATCCTGAGCTTCCTGAATACCTCTTATAACATAACTGCATGTCAAATATAACTACCAAAACAAAGATATGAATTCTAGATATGAGAATACAGAAGTGGGAGGTGGATCAGTTCACATGGAATATTTTATAAAATTTCACCAAAATGCATCTATGTTCCTCACGCAGTACAAGACTGAGGTTGTGATGTTTTGCAAATATAATAAATTCCAAGTGACCGTGTAAGATCTCTCAAGAGGTAAGATGACCCCAGGCTTGCTAGTGGAGCTGCCACTGTGCTGGCTGAATGAGTTCTCATTCGACCTCCCTGCGACAGCCCTGGTTAGGAAACTCAGTGAGAAAAATCCCCAAAGACTACAATAAGCTAGTCCTAAACACACCCAATGAAGACAGACTGTGTACAGCAACTACGCTAAGCATCTATGCTGGGTGTGTGGGGCAGAAGCAGGCAATCTCACATATTAATGGAAGTGGATATAAAACAGCCCAACAACTGAGTGACATCTATCAAGTTTTAAGTGGACATGCCTTTTGGCCCAGCGATTCAACAACCAGAAATTTCTCCTACAAACAGACTTGTCCACATGGACAAAAATGTGGGAAGAACATTTAACACAGCATCTTCTCTACCAGCCAAAAAACTGCAACGAACCTACATGTCCACCAATTAAGTCAACTAAATGGTCTGCATAGAAGAAAATGCTGTGTGGCCCAGCACTAGAGTGGAACGATCTGGAGATGCAAGGAAATATATCAGTGTTATATTATTAAGAAAAAAGTAAAAGTACAAGATACCATGAAAAGCGCACCACAGAATGGGAGCGGCTCGCAGGGGAACAGGCAGGGACACTGAATACTTCGGAACAGAGCCTGTGGTCAGGGGCAAGGAAGATAGACTGTGCACCCTTAAATGCCTATGCTATTTCAATTTTCTAAAAATGTGCATGTAGAACTGTTGTAGTAAGAAACTAAAAATAACAAACTGATCGACGTCTAATTGATAATGTATGGGCCTTTATGAATTTTACTACAGAGCAATCAAGGTAAGTAAAAGGGAAGGGAGGAACCAATTCCTATTGCAAATGGTAGGTTTTCTGAGCATCCTGACTGGTAGAACAGACCGGTGAAACATCCAGGTAAGAAGGAAGACCAGGAGGGCCCCTATATGCTGGGCGCCATGCCAAATGCTTTACAAAATACACTAAGTCCAAGGTGCCCTTCAAAGATACCCTATGAAGTGTTATCATCATCATCTAAGAGGAAAGCAATGATCCCAGAAGTTAAGGGACTCAAAAACTCAGACGGCAAAATGGAGGAAGCCCCAATAGGCACCATGGCCTTGGTTCACAGCAGGTACATCCTACCATTTGGCTGCCAAAGTACCAAGCTCCCCACATCACCAGGAGTCTGTGACCGAAACATACTATGAAAGACATAATGGTGTTTGTCCAGGTTCCTGGCACAAAGCTCTTAAAATCCCAGAAATCTCCTGAGTGATTGGGACTAACAGGGCATCCCAATGACACTTCATGAAATATTTTCAATGATACCTTTGCTTATGCTAACAAAGCAACTGTTAAAGGATGGGGGCTGGTTACCAGAGGAACCAATATGTGATTAGAGGGCTGGAACTTTCAACCTCAACAGCACCCCCTCACCCCACATACACCTCTGGGAAGAAAAGGGGCTAGAAATTGACATTATTATTGGCCAACGATATAACCCATCATACCTACATAATAAACCCCCCATAAGAACCATAGACCACAGCATTCTGAGAGCCATGTTTGGGTTTGTGAACACGTGGAGGCACTGGAACAGGGGGGGATGCCTGGAAGAGCATGGAATTTCTGCAACCCCTCCCCATACCTCACCTTAAGAACCTCTTCACTTTGCTGTTCATCTGCATGCTCTGTAATATTTTTTCTAACAGGTGTTTACCTGTTAGGAGAATGCTTCCCCAAGTTTTGTGACCATTATACCAAACTATCAAACCTGAGGAGGAAGTTGTGGGAATCCCAGTTGGTCAGAAGTGCAGGTGACAACCTGGGATTAGCAACTGGCATCTGAATTCATGACAATTTTACAGGACGGATCCCTTCACCAGTGGGGTCTGTGCTAACTCTGGGTAGTTAGTGCCACAGATGAATTGCAGGTTATCCAGATGGTGTTGAGAGACTTGGAGAATTACCTAATGTGCAGGAAGAACCCATGTATTTGGTGCCAGCAGTGTTCAGGGAGAGTGTACAAAGGAAGATAGAGTTTTCCCTTCCTTTAGAGAATATGTTAGTCAAGCTTTTCATCCCTGTAACAAAATTCCAGAGAAAAAGAACTTAAGGGAAGAAAGATTTATTTGGGTTCACAGTTTCAGTGGTTTCAGTCCATCATGGTGGGGAAGGTTTGGTGGAGTGCAGCAGCTCACATCATGGCAGCCAGGAAGCAGAGAGAGAGAGAACACATGTGCTAGCAGGCTTCCTCCTTTTTCCCTTCTATTCCATCCAGGCTCCTGGCCTCCGGGAAGATGCTCCCCACATTCAGGGTGGACCTTTTCCCCTTAGTTAATTTTTTCTGGAAACACTATCAGAGACACATTCAGAGGTGTGCTTTACCAATCTCCCACGTGCTTCTCAACCCAATCAAGTTGACAATCATGATTAGCCCTCACAGGATTAAAGACACAAACTAGAAGGAGCCCCTTGAGGGCAGGAAAAACCAGCACGGAACACCCCAGTGTGGAACAATACAGCTTGGAACACCCTGCATAGAACACCCCAGCGTGGAACACCCCAGCACAGAACACCTCATCAGACTTTCACCCAGTGGGTCTTCCACAGTCTGTTAAATGTGATATACATTCTCTGAGTACTACAAGAAATATGTTTCTTACATTATATGACTACATACTTAGCATGTGTACAATTTAAGCTGAATGACAAAGCAGCTGTCCTTCTAAAGGAGGGAAAAGTGGTCCACATGTCACACGCTTCAGTGTCAATGTCAAATGTTTCCTTATCATCTGGAGGAGGCCAAAACCTGAGGTCTCTTCAGTTACTTTATCGCATCAATGTACCTACTTTATAGGATCTACCTCCCCACTGTGATACATTGTGAAATTTTCTTCTCTCTTATTTAATATTTAATCACAGGGCACAGAATTGACATCATCCTTTGCTTTCATAAACATTCTTCTGTGTAAGGCCTGTGAGAGGAGATAACTAATCCACAGGGAAAAAAATTCTTCTCCACATTCTCACAAAGTCAGTAACTTACAATTTTAGACTTAATTTAACCCCACCTTCATACTTCCACCCAATAACAATCTTAACACTATAGCTCTTATTACAAATTCTGCTGACCATTTTTCTTTAACCCCTAAGTCTTTGGATACAAATTTTAAAGAACTATCTTTACAGAGGTCAAATATAAACACCACTGCCCACCCCACCAGTAAAAAAAGAGTAACTTCACACTGGATTTTTTAGCAAAGTGCACATGGCATAGTTATAAACTTGTCCTGAATCCTTAGGATAAAAAAATAAATGAAACAGGACACAAATGAAAGAAAACAAAGGCTCCCTGGTGAAAAAGGTTTTAAAATCCAGCCTTTTCGATGTAGAGATCACTGTGCCTTTTTAAAAAACAGATTCTTTGGCTCCCTGGCACAGGAAATGAATGCTATGGTCCCATCATTTCACAGCCTGCCCACATTATTCTGTATGAGTTTGAGTTTATGTTCTTCAGAGAAGAAGCTCTTTATTATAATAATTCTTCCCCCACACACACACTCTCTCTCTCTCTCTCTCTCTCTCTCTCTCTCTCTCTCTCTCTCTCTCACACACACACACACACACACACACACATACACGCATACACACCCGTAGTCCCAGCTCTTATGCTTCTACACCTGCAATATCACCTTCTAAAAGAACCAAAGTCCTTCTGGGTATTCAGGAGTGAAAAGATTTACCCTGAAGCATGGCCTTTTTCTCTTTGATGGATTCATTTATAACCACGTCAAGAGTGAAGAAGAGCCCATGCCTGAATCTGTAAGTCCGCTGTCTTATATCACTCCCTGTGCCACTGTTTTCACAGCTGAGAGAGAATTTCCTTTTGAGGCCAAAGCCTCTGCTGTTCTTTCTCATCTGCTCCAGCTAGGGTTCCCCCAATTCAGAGTGTAGCCACAAGGGTCCTGGCCCATGCTTGTTCAAAGACAAACCCTTTCTTTGATTTTCTTAATGACCTGAGCCGTGATCAGCCCACCTCCAACATATTCTCCATTCCTCCCAATTAAAAAGTGATTGTTGTTGTTGTTGTTAGGTGCCATTGAGTTGGTAGTCAACTCATACCAACACTATGTACAACAAAACACTACTGTCAGTGCTTCTCTGCTATTCATAGGGTTTTCGATGGCAGATTGATTTTTAAGAGTGGGTTTCCAGGTCCTTCTCCCAAGCCTACAGCACCTGGTGTTTCCAGGTGGTCTCCCATCCAAATCCTACCCAGGTCCAATCTGGCTTAGCTTCTGAGATCTGACAGAAATGGATGGCAAAGTGGTATGGTTGCAGGCAAGAAGTGATTGGCACTGTGAAAAACTTGGCAGCATCTATTTAAGTTGAATATTTATGTACCTAATGACCTAACAAATCAATTCCTATGTATAGACTTAACAGAAATGCACATATGGGCACTAACAGACATGTGCAAAATGTTCACAGAAGCATGATTTTTAATAGCACCAAACTGAAAGCAACACAAATCTTCATCTACATTGGAAGGGATATGTACACTGTGGTATATTCATGCAATGGAACACTATGCAACAATTAAAAAGCAAAGTATTATAATACCTAACAACATAGATGAATCCCATAGATACAAGGTTGAGAGAGAAAGCAGATGAAAAACAGAATCCATTTATATCAAACACTGGCAAATTTAATCTATGGTGATAGAAATCAGAATGTGGTAAAAGACCAAGAGGGTCATGAGAGAGGCTTTTGGGATGCTGACAATATTGCAGATTTTGATCTTGGGGGTGGTAACACAGATATGCTCACTTAATAAAACTTAATCAGTCTGACAATTAATATTTACTTTTACTGTATGTATGTTACACTTTGATTTTTAAAGTTTGTAAAAATAAGAACATTTTAAAAGAGTTACAGTGGATGAATGTTAATGTTCCCTCTAGCTCTAACATGATTTTATTTGAAAATAATAAAATTTCTACAAGAAAAAATGAAGTGGCTAGGAATTGTTTAAATAATAGTTTGAAGAAAAAGAAGAAAAAGAAGAGGAGGGGAGGAGGAAGAGAAGGAGGAGGAAGAAGGGGAGGAGGAGGAAGAGGGAAGAGGAGGAGGAGGAGGGAAGAGGAGGAGGAGGAGAAGGAGGGAAAAGGAGAGGAAGGGGAGAGGGAAAGGAGGGAAAGGGGGACCACAATGCCCTCATTCCACTGAGAGCTCCCAGCAATGAATACCTGCTCCATCCTACACCTTCAGTATGGATAATGCACTACCTTTCAAAGTCAAGTATCTTTTTAAAAAACTCTTTTTCAGATCGACCTTGGCTCTCACCTTTAAAAAAGTGGTGTATTACTTCGCCTCTTAGAAAGATTAAATTCTTTATGTTCCCAAAGTCCTGTGGAAGTGCTCAAAACACAATGTGGGGGAAATTCAGCACTTTTCTCAGGCTCACTTTTAACATGTCCAAACTGCCTTTCCATTCTCCCTCACTGGTAACTTTTTAAGATGCAACTTCTCACAAACACGAATTAAATTCTGTCTCCAGGGATGGATGCAGAGACAAAAAGCTCAGTTAACCTTGTGTTCTCTGAGCCCACTGTGACTTTGTCCAAAATCTATGGCTCCTACAACTCCAAACAAAATTGTTAGCTGAGCATTTACTGTGATTGGTGAGGAAGCAATAGCAACTAAGATGAAAGATTTACTCAAAATGAACCATAACAAAACAGTGAAAAAAACTTTAAAGCAAACTGGGTTTAATGCAGAAACACCTAATTAATTAACAGTCACCCTTGCCTTGTAGTCACTTTGCAAAAAGTATCTGATAACCTAAATAACCAGATCACTATCTTAGATAATAACTTTCATATATTTAGGTTTTATAACATCTAACAGTGGCTTGGCTATGAACCTTTGTTGCTTTTGTCTTAGTTATTTTTTTAAACACAAATGCTGACACCATCTCAATTCAACTTAAAAACATTAAAAAAAAAAAAAAAAGACATAAGTCTCTGCTTCCACTGAGCTCTCTTGCAATGGTCAAGCAGTCCACAACAGTCCAAGTGGAGGACAGCAGCAACGCCAACTTTCAAAAGAGGAAGTGTACTTTCTACCTCATGTCTTTCACATACCAGGATGCACAGAACAAAGCACAAAACCATTACTAGTGTGAGCGCACCTTTGTAACACCACACACCTCGCGATCACCAGGCCTGGGTCCCCACAGAGGATACAACTGGTGAGAGAAAGGCTCCAACTGTGGCACTGTGGCACACACCTCCAGTGGCTGAGGCAGGAGCATTGCAGGATCGAGGCCAGAGGCAGCCTGTACTACTTAGCAAGACCCTGTCTCAAAATAAAAAATGAAAAGATGGGCTGGGGGTGCAGCTCAGTGGTGGAGTGCTTGCCTAGCATGTGCAAAGCCTGGGATTCAACCCCTCAGTACTACAGAAAAGAAAAAAAAACAAATGAAAAGAAAAAAGAGAGAGAGAAGAAAAGAAGAGAAAAAAGAAATTCTCCTTCAACTTTTAAGCTTTTCTGAGAAGATCCGCTTGAGCAAACTCAGACTCACTTGGAAGGGAGAGAGGGAAAGGAGCTTTGAAACTGATAACATTTTCTTTTGGAATACCATGATGAGATAATGGTAAACATGCCAAATTTTAAAGTCGCTGTCTCTCAGGAACCTTACAATCTACCCATGGCTGTTATCAGGCACCTGCTTGGCACAAATGTAAGGGATGCACGGAGCTCCTTCCAGCTGAGCCCAATTTTGCCTGACTTCTCCAGACTCAGCCAGCTATAAATTTTTGTTTGGCTCCCTTCATCCAGCTGCTGAGCCTGGGCCAAGAGTTTTAACACAGGTAACGGGAACGACTAGGGATTAGGCTCCACTTCAATTCTGAAAGAGGAGAGAGTGAGCTCTGAGATGATGAACACATTAGAGCCCTAACAGAGGATTCCATCCAGAGTGCTCTCCAGGAGGGGGCTTGACTCCCAGCAACAGGAACCTAGGCGCGAAGGGAGTGGCCACAGAAGATTCCAGTGGAGATTTTCATTCGTAGATAAGACAGCATGAGGGAGCACATGCAGCTAGAATTTTTATTTGGCTCAAAAGTGCAGTTTGCCCTGCAAGCACACATTTTAGAGTCTCCATTAAGGCAAGGTGTTCTTGATATTCCTCTCTACTCTGAGGAAGATACAGAAAAGGAAATGTAACTAGCCCAAAATCAAAGAGTTGCATAAAATGAAAAACACAGCAACAGTCTTACTAGTTGTTATGGATGGAATTGCTTCTTCCCTCCACCCAGTGTTGGCTAATTTTATCATCAGTTTGACCAAAAACCTGACAGAAGGGAGGAAGGATTTATTTTAGCTCAAGGTTTCAGAGGGTTCAGTCCATCATGGAAAACAAGACAAGGAAAGAAAGCTTATAGGACGGAGCCAGAGCAAGATACAGCCCCAAGGGACACACCCTAGTGATCTACTTCCTCCAGCTAGGCCTGACCTCCTACTTTTCAACACCTTTCAAAAATGCCATCATATTATAAATCCATCAGTGGATTAAACCACTCATTAGTTCGGAGACCTCAGGATGTAATTGTCTCTGGAAACGCCCTCACAGATACATCAGAGGTGCACTTTACTCATCTCCTAGGCACTTCTCAATCCAGTCAAGATGACAATCATCACAACCCTGAAATTCATTTGTTGGAGCCCTAATGTCGATGTAACAGTATTTGGGGACAGGGCCTTTAACAAGGTAATTAAGGGTCAAAAGAGTGGCTCTTTAATCTAATAGGACTTGTGTCCTCATAAGAAGATTGGGTGACACCAGGGACTGGGGCATGCAGAGGAAAGACCACCTAAGGATATGGCGAGAAGGTAGTCATCTGTAAGCCAAGGTAAGGAACCTGAGGAGCAACCAACCCCGCCAGCACCTTGATTTTGGACTTCCAACCCCCAGAACTGTGAGACATAAATTTCTGTTGCTGAAGTCACCCAGTTGGTGGTATTTCGTTATGGAAGCCCCAGCAAGCTAACGCACTGGTGCTTTTGACCAGGACTTCTCTGTCTAAAAAGAGAAAAGACAACATCCCCTAAGCCTTCTGGCCTTAACTACCAAGGGAGGTAAAGTCAATGTATTTATCATCCCTAAATCAGGAAAATAACTGAGGTGGAGCAGACAGGACTTCTGTCTGAAGTCTAACTTCCTCTTCAAGTTCTCTTATTCTTAAGACAACAGGAAAATAGACCCAATGAAAGGGAGAGCTGGCTTGTTGTGACTCAAAGTGAAGTACCTGGACATCACTTGGGAACTGGTTGGAAATGCAGATTCTCAGGCTTCACCACACATCTGTTGAGCCAGAGGCTCTGGGGAGGAGGCCCAGCAACCTGTGCTGTAACAAGCCCTCCAGGCGACCCAGATGGCCTTTCCAGGTTGAGAGCCTCTTGCATTAGGCATTTTTCTCATCACTGTGAAAAATATCTGACAGAAACAAATTTAGGGAGGACAGATTTATTTTTGCTCACAGGTACAAAGGATTCAGTTGCTTGGCCCCATGTGCTTGGCAGAACATCACGGTAGTGGGAGCGTGCAGCAGAAGTATGTCACCTCAGGACAGACAGAAAGAAGAAAGGGGAGGAAGAGGAGCCCAAAACAAGATCCAGCCCCCAGTGACACACCCCAGTGATTTACTTCCTCCAGTTAGACTCCACCTCCTCAAGGTCCCACCATCTCCCAAAATAGTGCTACCAGCTGGGGACTGAGCCTTCAACCCATGAGCCTATGGGGCCATCTCACATTCCAACTATAACACCTCTGGCCTCCTGAAAGCCCAGAACTCATCTTGTCTAACAACATACTTTGTCCAGGGCTGTGTACTGACATCTGACCTTACATCATGGTCGCCTTTAACCTTTCACACCACAGATACATAGGTATCCCAATGCCACAGTAAAGAAATTGAGGCTCAGGAAAGCCAAGACCAAGCACTAGCCAGAGGAAGGGTACAGGCTGTACTCCAGACCTCTCACAGCGTTGTGCTCATCAAAGGCGGTGAAGGTTTTCTCTCTGAACGTTGGCTTTCCCAAATCTCACAGCAGGAGAATGTGCATATGCCTTTTCTTTCTGACACCATCCTATTATTATAGAAAACCCAAAATCTAACTGGTGCAGTGGCACATGCCTGTGATCTCAGTGACTTGGGAGGCTGAGGCAAGAGGATCTCAAGTTTGAGGCAAGTGGTAGTCTGCATAACTTAGTGATACTCTGTCTCAAAATAAAAAAGCAAAAATTGGGCTGAGGGTGCAGCTCAGTGGTAGAGCACTTGCAAAGCATGCATGAGGCCCTGAATGCAAACCCCCCAGTACTGCAAAGAATAAAAAGGAAAGGAAAGGAAAGGAAGAAAGAGAGACAGACAGACAAATAGACAGACAGGGAGGGAGGGGAGGCAGGCAGGCAGGCAGACAAAAGCTATAGTTATATAGTCACTTTCTGGTTGAAGTCACAAAATGAGATTGGTAGGGGCAGCATAAGGATTACTCTTTGGAGTCAGAGGAACCTGAGTTCCAACCATGCCTCTGCCACTTTCTTGGGAAGGATACTTCATGTTACAGTGTCCCTCTATCTGAAAAAAACAATCTTCTGTTCTAGGCCTAACCCCCTATTACCTTAGAATGTAGAATGTACCTTACTAAGACACAGGGCCTAAAAGAGATCATCAGGTTAAAGTGAAGTCGTAAACGTGGGTGTTGCTCTTTTACGACTAATATCCCCATAAAAAGGGGAAATTTGGGCACAATGTGAAAAAGGCCATCTACAAGCCAAGGCAAGAAGCCTGGCACAGCCCTCAGTAGGAACCGGCTCACCTCTGCCAACACTCTCATTTTGAACTTCTGGCTTTCCAGAACTGTGAGACAATAAATTCCTGTTGTTGAAGCCACCCAGCTTGTGAAACTTTGTTACAGTTGCCCCATCAAACTAATACACTCTACTCCCTAGGATCCTCAGTTTCCTCCTCTGTAGAAAGGGAATGTTAAGAAGCTCTCTTTAAGGGCTGTGAGGAAAATCAAATGAGATAACCACACAGAGCTCTTGACAAGCAGCCAAGTCAACATATCAAGCTTATTATTAATACCACATATGCTGAAATGCTCTTCATTGAGTTATATCTCAAGTTCCCCTTTGGAAATCTAAAAATCTGTATAGAAGACCAAACAGAACACATACATCTGAGCTTCTCCATGAGCTATGCTATTTAGCCAACTACTTTCAAGAAGTATCTAAAACAGTATGCAATAAATGCCCACATATAACAAATTTAAAAATTACTGGACTATAAGTAATTTCTTGGGACAAAGGGTAGGTGGGGGAGACTGACATGCTGCCAGGAACAAAGGGACAGGATGGGATTTTTGTAGAGATATAAATATCCTATGATCTCGATTGGGGGAAGGAGTTTCGTACAGTTGTGCACACATTTGTCAATTCATCCAGGTGTCCAATTAAAATGTATGGGCTTTAGTGTGTGTAAGTTAACAACAATAAAGTTATGCCTTAAAAGGCAGATTCTCTATTAAAAGGGAAAATGAGTCCCCTTGATAAGAAAAGAAAACTGGTCTATGAGGAACCTGAAGTAAGCTGGTTACTTACTTGAGCATTTCACTGTTAGTTCTGAACTTCTTAGCAAACCAGGCAAAGAAAGGAAACAGAATACTTTATAGTGTCCGCCTCATCGAATGGAAAGAAAGTATACAATTCTTAGGAGAAACTGTTAGCCAGCCCAACTGAGGAAGACCAGGATGAAAAATCACTTCTACCTTCAGCCATAAAGGATGATAAAGATTGTGAGACCTGCACCACCCCTAGCCATTGTAAAGGATAGGACAGCAGTGGATTCTGCTCCCCTATCAAGATCAATAGCTGCCTGGATTCTTAACCTTTTGAAATCCCTGCCTCTGAGTCCAGTCCATTGAAGACACTGGGGAGTTCATTAACCCATTCCAGGCATAGAGCTCGGGTGTGAAAAGTTTCTTTCCTTCCCCCAAAGGCTGAAAGTTCACTACAAAAAGCACATTTCACCTTAGCTCAATGCAGTAGTAGCAAGAGAGAGAACTCTTTCTATTGCCTGCCTTCACTGCTTGAAGGCATACTATCTTTTATAAATTTCTTCCACATTTTCTAAAGTCTGTGTTGGGTATAAAGTTTTTTATATGGGGACACAAATGGACGAAGGTTTTGCTGCTGCCATCCTCCTGGGCCTGTGCGCCTCCCATGAGCTTTGTTTTCTTAACAACTCTAAAGATTTATCAGAGGGATCTTTATATGAGAAAGGTGTGTTAATAGAACAAAACAAATATTGGCAAACTTCCTGTGTAAAGGGCCACATAGTAAATATCTTGGGCTTTGTTGGCCAAGTAGTCTCTGTCACAATTATTCGATTCTGCTGTTATAACAAGAAGGGCATCCTTAGGCAATACACAATTGAGTAAGCAATCCAATGTCCCAATAAAACTTTATTAAAATAGGCAGGAGAGAGCTGGATTTGGTCCACATGCCATAGTTTGCTAATCCATGGAATAACAATGCAATTTTTGTTTTATTTTATTTTATTTTTTTTAAGGACTAGGGGGTTGAAGCTCGAGCATGCTAGACAAGTGCTCTACCACTGAGCTATACCTCTAGATCCTTTTTTATTCTGGGACAGGGTCTCACTAAGTTATCCAGGCTGCCTCAGCCTTCTGAGTTTTGGGGATTGCAGGTTTGAGCTATTGCCCCAGCTAGACAATGCACTTTTAACATTTGACATGAAGTGCCGGGCGCGGTGGCGCACGCCTGTAATCCCAGCGGCTTGGGAGGTGGAGGCAGGAGGATCGCAAGTTCGAGACCAGAGGCAGTCTGCGTAATTTACCGAGACCCTGTCTCAAAAAGTGAAAAAAAAAAAAAATGGGCTGGGGGTGCAGCTCAGTGGTCCAGCACTTGCAGAGCATGCAGGTATGAGGCCCTGGGTTCAACCCCCAGTACCGCAAAAAAACAAAAACAAAAACAAAAAAACATTTGACATGAAGTGAAACAAGAATAAAGCTCAGAATGGCATAAAGGTAGCCTTGCCCAACAAATTTTCTCTGAAAAAGAACTTAATAATTATAACAGCCAAGTTCAGAACCCACATGGATGACAACCATAGAAAATTTAATTTTGGACAATTTACAAGTTTCTGTAAGAGCATATCCAAAGAGAATCTCATCAGAACAAATATAAAACAATTTTTAAGTATTCTATTTGCATCAAAATCTTATTACACTGTTTTACTCAGAATTTCATTCAACTCATTGTAACTACATTGGCTTTTCATTGCAAAGCTGGATGTTTAACTATAAACTACATCCTGCCTCTCCCTTTGTGTGTAAAATTGACAAATGTGTTGTTTTTGGATCCCTGAATTCTAGAGAAAGCCAACTTAAATGAATTAAGATGACTAATGTGTTGATTCTGTTTCCAATCCAAGAAAATGTTAATGTAAGAACCCATGTCATATGATGCTGTATGTTTTAGTTCAAATTTAACATCAAATATTGAATAAGGCAGTTTCTCAGTAAATTACTAAGCTAAAAATATTCCTTTGGCATAGCAAGAACTCCATCTTGTTTAAACAAATGGAAATGTGAACATCTTTTCTCAGCCTAAACAAGAAATTAGAAAAATGCAAACTCCCATTCTGCTCACCAGCATTGATTCCATCTTTCTGCAGAAAGTAGCACAATATTGTTTATCAAGGAAAAGGATTCATTTAAAGTTATTCACCCATAACATGATGTCACACAAAGTTCTACAGGCAACACTGGAGAAAGATGGCATTCTTCTGGCATGCAACTTAAGAATCATATCCAAGGTGAATCACCACCAAGCACCACAAATATAACTGCAAGAATGACAAGTGGTTTTGAACACCCACTACTAGGGGGTATCTGGCATTACTAGATCTTCTGTAGCATGATAATGTTTTTACAAATGTTTTCATTGGATTTACTAAACACTGGCTGAAGAGGTCCTGTGGCTATGACACACTGTAGCACAGTCTTAAGTAAACTAACACTACTTTATCATTATGTAATCATTTGAGTAATTTCTGTTTTCAAAAAGGAAGTAACTATTTTGCCTTTAGAAGCTGTTGAAAGTGTTGGAAAGCATGAATCCACTTCCATAAGCATCTACCATCTACCTTCCATGAATAAGATACTGAGGCCTTGGATATTCACCTAATACCAAATCTTTCTAGTTTCCTTAATTATAATTACTGCCAACCAAAGGAGGCATTTTAATAATTACCTTCAGTGTCAAAATCAAATCTGTTCAGAGATGATAAAAGAAGGAAATCAATAATTAGGGGCTCCATCTTAAAAAAAAAAAGAAATTTTAAAATTTTATAAGGAAGAATTTAGAAATCCAGAGTCTAGAAATGGAAACTACATAGAATATATGTATTTTGCCCCTAGGTTTTAGATTCAGCCATGACAGGCTGTCAGTAACTGAATTTTATTTTCATTACCTGCCAGTTATTTAGGAAATTTCCATTGTTTAGCTAAGTTTAATTTTGAAATCAGTAATACTTTATTAATTACGCATCAATAAATTTCTATCAGAAAAGTTACCATTATAGCAAAAAGTTAAGGAAAACATTTCAAGGCATATTTTTATTTCTATTCCCATTCAGTTCAATGAATTTTTAAGGATGAAAAAGCACTGTAAAGCAAATGTGTATATTTAACTGCCACTAAGGATTATAATTCCTGAAAAGTACCAGGATTGCTTAATTCAGTATCCATGAATTATCCTTTCCTCTCCCCAAAAATTGTACACAAATGTCTGGCTAGCTATGAATACATTTATTTTCCCCTGTGGAAAGGGGCCAGAGGTTCTACTGTCTTTTCAAAGGAATACAGAATGCAAAAAATAAAATTAAATTAAAAAGGTTAGCATCTAGGGGTCTGGAATTTTTCTGAGCAGGACTGTGAATACACTTTGTTTGATGCCTGAAGGTAAACAAAAAGAAGTCAAGTATTAAGTAGTCCCTGTGTGCATTGACACCTATGCAGCATTAGGAAGGGACCTGAACCACCACAAGTCCACAGCCCTCCTCAGCACTTAAAACGCCACCACAGCATTCTCTATGAGCAGCCCCTGAGCCTGTGCTTAAATACCTTTGTGACTGGGAACTCATTTGCTCAAAGCAGCCAGTGGGGTTATGGGAAAGCAGGCAATTCCCCACTCGGTTCCTAATGGGTGATTAAAAACAAGACAAAAAAGCAACTTCCTCTGAAAATCACGGTCCATAAGAAAGCAAGCTCCTCAGGGCAGGAGCATTTTGCTCACTGGTGAATCCCCAGGTCCTGGGGCAGGACTAGCAACCTAACAGGTACTTGGTAAGCATTTGTTGAAGGAATGACTTGCTGAATGGCTGCTGCTCCTCTGGAAAGCATGGATGATGGGGAGCAACATGTCTTTTGTAGCACAGTTCTTACAGGCTGGATTGTGTCATCCTCCCAAAAGTAAGTACAGATGTCTTATCCTCCAGTACCTCAGAATGTGGCAACTAACGGTTCTACAAGAGGTAACCAAATCAAAATGAGGTCACTAGGACAGACCCTAACCCAACATGACTGGTATTCTTATAAAAAGGGGAAATGCACTGCTCGGTGCAGTGGTGATGCCTGTAAACCCAGCAACTGGGGAGGTGGAGGCAGAAGGATCATGAGTTCCAGGTCAGAGGCAGCTTGCATAACTTAGTGAGACCTTAACTCAAAACTAAAAATAAATAAATAAATAATGGGCTAGGGTTGCAGCCCGGCGGTATAGTACTTGCAAAGTATGTGTGAGGCCCTGGGTTCAACCTCCAAGTGTCACACCAGAAAAGGGGGTTTGGGGAATGCACACATAGAGGCAGATTTACATAGAGGGAAGACAATATGGAGAGACATGGGGAGAATGTCTTGTGCAGACAGGAGCAGATGCTGGAAGAATACTAACACAAGCCAATCAACCTCCAGGATTACCAGCAGCTGGAAGAAACAGGAAGGATCCTCTGTTACAGGTTTTAGCAAGAGCAGAGCACTGCCAACACATGGCTTTCAGATTTCTAGCCTCTAAAACTTGGAAACAATACAAATCTGTTGTCCTAATCCACCTAGTTTGTAGTATTTTGCTACAGCTACCTTGTCAAACTAATATCACAGTGCACAAGGTTAAGAATCCAAAATTCATCACAAACTGAGACTTGTTGATATTCCTAACAGACAGCTCTTTAACCTTGAAGGAGACCCTTAGGTGGACTACACTTAACAGGGCACAAGAAAGGTGAGCAATGGTTCAAAGGCTGGACGGTGTCAGGCAACTCTACCATAACATTTCAAATCCTTCCCGCCCCATTTCATTCCGACTACTGCAACCACCCACCAGTTCCTCACAGTTTTCAACTAGCTTCACACAAACTCAATCAGACCATCTTACCTGGAGCTGCAGTGTGACTCCCCCACTTCTATTCTAGAAGTTCTCTGACACTGCAGTATGAGATGCCTACAGAAACCTGCTTGGCACTAATACACGTGCAGCCACAAAATGCTCGAAAATCAATACCTGTGGAGCTGCGCTTGCTTAAGAGGGAAGGAAACCTGTGGATAAATACCTTTCATTCTCCAGGAAGACAGCCTGAGATGCATTCCTTAAGCCTTCTCAGAAAGCCCCATGGAACTAAGCACTAGCTGCCCATAGCACTGTTTAATCTGCCCATCCCTCATCATATTCTCTGGAATCACATCCCAAATAATCTACAAATATGCCTTTGTCTCAGGTTCTGTGTTAGAGGCAACCCAAACTAAGACCAAAAAAAAAAAAAAAAAACCTTTTAAAACACTTTCAATATAAACAACTTACAAAAAGGTGGGCACAGTGGTACATGCCTGTAATCCTAATGACTCAGGAGGCTGAGGCAGGAAGATCACAGGTTTGAGCCCAGAGGCGGCCTGTGCAACTGAGACCTCGACTCAAAACAATAAAAAAAGAGGTTGGGGGTACAGTTCAGTGGTGGAGTGTCCTGTGTTCAACCCCCCAATACTAAAAAGAAAAGATTGTTTTTATACAACTTGAGTCACTATAAAAGTATACCACATACACCCCTAATTCCAATCAGTTGAAGACTTCCTCCTAGAAGAATTATGTATCGTTCCCTGTTGTCCCTTGAAATAAGCCAGGTTTATCTCTCTCCTAGATAGCTGTTGTGAGAGCTAATTTATATAAATCTTTTCTTCTACCAATTAACCATTCACTCTTCCTTTCATGGGTGCTCCTAGGACACAATGTGGTAGCTTTGACCAGCCTTTGGCTTATCTGTGCCTCCATCCAGGAATGAATGCAGAATTCTAGATGTGGACTCTTTCCCTTTCTTTATAGAACCATGATAGTTTCAACCAGCTGAAGGTCTGAACAGGTTGCCTCCATCAGAGGCCTTGTTGCTGGTAACAGCAAGAACTGCAAGACACACTTGCATGGCAGAAACGTCTCGGAGCAGCTGTGGGTAACAGAGATGTCAGATGATGGTCGCAATGAAGAAGCCTTTTTTCTCCATTCGCTCCCCTTTCCCATCCATGGAGGGGCACATTAAGCACTTCACTCCTGCTCTCCTGCAGGGTGGTGCACATGGTTCTCAAAAGCTTGATTACGGTCTACAGCAGTCAGGCAGATGCCTGCTGGCTTCCCAGTGCAGGGTGCCCCAAATGTGTTTTGTCGCCATTCGGGGGAAAAAATAAACAATTCTTAAAAATACATGCTGAAGGGATATGGACTCTTACCATATTTTTATTTCTTGGAAAAGTTTCCTCTAATCCAGAGACACTTACTCTTCCACGTTTTCTGTTCTCATGCCAAAGTCCGGGAGGCCAACACCGATAAGTCATTTGTGCTTGGGCCCCCATGGAAGAGGAAGTGTCAGATTCAGCCCTGTGCTGAATCTCTTTCTTTGGGTTGCACATCCTCATTTTGAGCCAGCCACGTCACTCACCTCTTTACTGCTGAGTTCTCATGAAGCATTCATTGTAAAAGAGAAACACCAGATGCATGATCTAAACGTCCACTGGCAAGTACAGTGGCGTGGTTCTTCATACAAAAAGTAGATTGAATGAAAACAAAAGAACATTTCACGGAGGAGAGGGTAATTAAAAGGCATACTGTGCTGTCAGCAGAACGAGGCTGGTTCCCGTGGGGCGATCAGCAGGACTGGCACTGTCGTGTGATGCGCTGGTTCCTCTACTGCTCTACCACTGGCTCTCCTGACAGGACAGCCCTGTGACAGTTGGCCCACAACGTGCTGGGCAACCTTCACCACAGCAACTGATCTGTTCAACAGAATTCCCCTCCCCATGATCTGGGCTCCCTCTCCTTTGAGCAAAGCTTTGCTCACCTGTCACCCGCTCTGCTGCCCTTCCTCCTGTGCAGCTCGTGGTGCTCACGTACAATAGAAAAGATCCAGGTCGAAATGGACATCACAAAAAGACAGATCTACTCTGTCATCTGTTCTGTTAGAAGTGTGGATACTGTCCAACTACAGCACACGGAACCACAGCTTTGCAGAAGTCTCTTTTAGTGTCCATGGGCAATTGTGCGCAGTCATATAAAACAAGCCAGTAGGTAGCAAACTGCTGAAGTAGAACAGAGCACGTGATGATTGGAGAGTTGCCCCTCAGCTGGTTGGCCTACAAATCCAAAACTCAAGGGAATCTTCTTCCCTATTTCACTCGAGGGCTGGGATTTAGATCAGTTGGTAGACAGCGCTGCTCTACAGTTTCTGAGGTCCCAGGTTCGATTCCCAGCACAGCAAAAGTGGGAGAAGGACATGGCAATCCACTCCCAAGGCAATCCAGAAACAATCAGCCATTGAAAACCCTATGAGGGTCACTATGAGCTGCACACTACTAGACGGCACCTAACAACAACTTCACTCAAGGAAACGTGTTAAGCCAGTTCCTTTTTATCTCTTAGGAAAAACGGTAAGTATCTCTGTGTTGGCATTTATATGAAATTGCCCACCATAAAAAGTTAAGAAAATAAAAAATAAGTTAGTCCTTGAAATAAAACAATAAATATAGAAGGTCTCAGTGAACAAATACAAGGTGCTGTGCCAGGAGGTTTTGTTTCACCTCAGTGAAGTCTCACAACTGCACCAGACTGGTGCCATGGTACCCACTCCTCAGATGAAGGAACTAAGACTCGGGGATTAAGAACACAGCCCGAAGCGCCGGAGCTTCCAACTTGGAAAATACAGAAGTCAAAAGGGTGAGGACTCACAATCTAGAGCAAACTAGGTGGTGGACACAATTCACACTGCGGCCTGATTCTCCAAGGCTTCATATTAACTTCTCTAGCTACTAACGGGTAGAGCTGGGGGAAAAGCAGCTTCTCCATTTCAGATTTGTCTTTCTGGGTGAAAGTGCAAATCTCCGTTTGCACTGACATCCCTGACCACTCTCTGCCCCTCACTCATTTCTGCCCATGGGTGGTGATACAACTTATGTGAATCATAATCCAGGGAGAAAGGACACACAGCCCTGCCTCCCCTCCACCCTACTGTCCTGTGCTGCTGCAAGAGCAGGCTTTGCCCTCAGGCAGGTCTGGCCTGGTCCAGCACTGATCATCACTCCAATTCTGGTATACAGGACTAAAAGGCCCACCAGCCTGCAGATATAATTCATACGCTCTAACGCCAGCTTCCATGGTGATTCCAGTGATGTTGTAGTCTTCCATCTGCCTTATCATTGACTTTTTTATTTCAACCAGGGGTTGAACCCAGGGCATGGCACATACTTTTCCAAGCACTACCACTGAGCTGCACCTCTGGTCTTTTTTTATTTTTTATCTTGAGACAGGGTTTGAGGCTGCCTCTGGCCTCAAACCTGCAATCCTCCTGCCTCCAACTCCCAAATTGCTGGGATTACAGGCATGAGCCACTTGCTCCCGGCCTCATCATTGATCTCTTGTCTCAATTTGGTTATAACTCTAGAAGTGGAATGAATGTGTGTTATGGGCCAGGCCTCTCAAACCCCAACACCTCCTTATGGGTTAACAGATCACCCTTTGCTGGAACTTCTCCAGGGAAATTATAAAGCTCTACGTTCCTTGAGTGTATAATTCAAAACTAATGTAGCTACACATTTCAAATCAGTTTAGAACTCATAAACAAAGGTGATATAGCACCATGTCATCGGGTTGCATATCCTCAGACCCAAATGGGTTTACAAGTCACACGACTATGGCTAGATCTGGTACCATCTAAAGAGAGACATGATACCAAACAGCACAGTCTACGCTCAGGTTAACAGCATCCTATTCTCTGTCTTGTCCTGGGAGTTGAAGAAACCTATTAACAAATTTGAGTTGTATGTTGTATGTACAATCTCTAGTTGTATGTTGTTCCTTGTTTCATTCTAGCACTGTGATTTTTAAAAAGCATAGGCATATCATGTAATCCCATGCTTTGTAAAAGATTCCATTATCAGAGTAATCATTATTGAACCTTTTAGGCCAGATGTAATTTCTTGCGTGTTACAACAAGTTTGGCACGCATTGTGAATTTCAGCCAAGGTTGATAAAGTTCAATAACTTGGCTAACCAACCATGTATACTACTCATTATAGAAGTAATAAATAGATTCATCAAAATGGACATGAAAAAGCCATAAGAAAACCAGATGCCATTTCCAGCCTGCCTCATAAAAGCACCTCTTGGACTTTAATGTAATTTTATATATAGTTATCACACCTACCCATCATTCAATAGCAGATGTATATAAAATAATCGGCCACCCACATTTGCATGCTGAATAAATTCCAGTTACAGAGGTGAATTGTCTACTCTAGAGATCTCAAAAGTCACATAAATGTACACGTGCTTTTATGGTCAACTCCTAAGTCATATCAAGTAGAAAAAGAATCAGACAGACATGTCTACAAATGTCACTTTTCTTTGCTTTTATCTTTTAGGTCAGCTTTAGTGAAAGACTATTTTTTTTAAGTAATACTTTCATTCTAATTACTTTTTAGCATATTAATAATTGAAAAACATAATAGAAAGCAAGCCTGATTTAGATAAATGTCATGGATAGAAGAAATCTAAGTTCACAGAACAAAAGAATCTCCTATGATCAAATGTTCAGAAGTCAACGTCATTGGCTTCTAATATCTGAACACAATTAACGAAGTTTGTTTTATAGGATTGTAAAACTTGAGCAACTGCAAGATTGGAAATCTACATTCTGTCTACTGAAATACTCTCTTTTGTGCTTCTAGAAGGAAACTCTGCTGCAGACACCCAAGAAAATTCAAGCCCACGTTCCCGGGAAGAACTTGTCCCCATACTTGACAAACCTTGTTGGACCTGGCAGGGTTGTGCTCTGAACTAAACACTAAAAGGGACATCACATATTTCAAATGCTGGGCTCTGCTTGTAAATACTCTTCTAGGTAAATAACATTCCTGAGATGTTGCACATGGCTCAGCCTGAGGGATGAGTGTTACCCACTCCTCCCCGCTGCCGTTCCAAGCAAAGCCCCACCTTCATTTATAGACAGTAGAGTCGGGTTTGTCTGCATTGCACTTGGCTCTTTCAGGGTGCGGGCAACACCCTTTCTCCTTTTAAACAGCTCTTCTACCCCCTCCCACTCTCACTGGGCCATCAGTCTATGTCACCAAAAACGTACTCTTGCTTCACTTCAGTGCTTCTTTCTTCTGGACTTTCTCTTTTGTACACTTCTCCACTGTGGGATCATCATATGACAACATTATTAATATCTTCAGACTCGCCTGGTTCTTTTCACATGTAGCACGGAGAAAACCATCATCAAGCTTCCTAACATCAAACTTACTGCCTTTACTCAACAAGAAAAATATTCCTTGCTACTAATTCTAAACAGCACCTAAATTACCACAACCTTAGCCAAATAATGTGAATTTTTCACTCAGCAGAAGCAGAACATGACAATAGTGGAGTGCTTTATTTCCTCAAGCAGTTAGCAACTGCCAAAATCTTCCAAGAGCTTAAATACTTTAATGACAGATATTGATGTAGAGAAATTAAAGTAAAATATGAAACTAAACAGAGGATAAAGAGATAAGCCAGAAATATTCTCTGAATAACAGAAGGAAAAAGAAAAATCTTGTACCAATTGTCAACAATGAAAAAGGAGGTTAAACAAAACTAAAGAAAGCAGAGTTTAATGGTTCCAAAACCGGGCTGGAATTTAGCTCAGTTGGTACAGCACTGCTTTGCAGTCTCTGAGGTCCCGGGTTCAATTCCCAGCACTGCAAAAATGGGAGAAGGATGTGCCAATCCACTCCCAAGGCAATCCTGAAACAACAGCCATTGAAAACCCCATGAGGGTTGCTATGAGTCACACACAACTGGATGGCACCTAACAACAACAACAAAACACTTAGGGAAAAGGTAAATTTCAGCAGGTATTGCCCAGTATTAGGTGCACAGAGAGCAATCTTTGCAATGTGTGTACTATTGTCTACAGCTATATCCAGTGCTAAAAATATAGTTAAATTTCTAAATAAAGACTTCTGAGCCAGGTGCAGTGGTAAACACCTATAACCCCAGTGACTCAGGATGTGGAGGCAGAAGGATTACAAGTTCGAGGCCAGAGGCAGCCTGTGTAACTTAGTGAGACCCTGTCTCAAGATAAAAACTAAAAAATTTGCAGGGGGTGCAGCCCAGCGGTAGAACACTAGCACAATATTGTAGTCCTGGATTCAACCCCTTGAATACTTGTGATACTTGTGTACTTCCACAACAGCAAATATCACCAGGTTAAATCAAAGCCAACCTGCTAGCAGGTGGATTCCAAAATCCAATAATAATATTTAAGCAAATAGTGAAGACAGTGTTAATAATATCTGCTGCTTCATATTCATCTCAAGAGTTAATTCTCCCCACTACCATGAGAACACACACGTGTGCCCACATGTGCACACACAGCTACACAATGAGAGGTGATTCCTAAAGAAAACAGTTAAGGAATATTTAAGAAAACACATATGGTTCTCTAATACCTGAGCAAGAGCTACAGAATCTGTCAGGAAGATGGAAGGAATTTACAGTCATTGGGCTGTAAATTTGGAAAGACTTACTTCTAATGCGACAACTCTGTAATGTTTTGCCCCCTTGCAAGCTCAGCCTTGCAAATGTGTCCCTCGCCTTTGCAAGCTAGCTTCCCTGTGAGCAGCCACCTGTGTGAGACCTGCAGCCTGGGAGCATCAGTAGTCGAATCTTTCTCTTCATTTAAATCCATCAGCATCTGTTCCATGGGGGTTTCTTGGAAATTATTCCACTTCTGGGTGCTTCTCTTTCGACATTTTAAACAGAACATGTGATATTTAGAGTTTTTTTTTTAAAAAGGATCATTTGAAAAGTTAAACACTATTAAATTCTTCAATCCAAACAAGACCACCTTTGTAATAACTAAAACATGAAATCCATAAGTCACTCTCTGAAGATTGAGTGTGCCATCCTAACTTAACTTACTTTTCCATAATAGATAATAAAAAAAGTTTGCTTGGAATTTTAAGATCCAAATATTATCCAGCAACCTGATCACTTTCCCGGCAGCCTTGACAGAATATAAAATCGTAAGTTTCAGCTCCCATTCTCTACCTCGTGTTCCAGTGCTATGCTCTACAGCTGCCATACCATTTGAGGAGCTGGGAAATGGAGTGGAGCAAAGAAGAATTATGGCAATTATAAAACCTCCCTGGTATATATTGTCAGATTAATAACCAGCATTAGCAGAGCTCAGCTATACCATCAGCATCGTGGGGAGCAAAGAGCCCAGAGCTACAGGGGAAGTCATATCACAGAGCAAAGCACAGGAGCAAACTATAAAGGAAATCTGTCCACACAATAAAGCAAGCAAGCCTGTCAAACTAGGTACTCATTTTTAGCATATGTTATCTGAAGAGCACGTAGCGGCTCAAGTTGGAAACATGAACATCAAGATATTGAATGACCTTTAAAAAAAATCATAATATGGTTGCATGCTTATTAACACAAGGCAAGCAATGGAACCATGATTAATATAAATTACCAAATAAGCAATTACACTTGACCACAGATCCACACATTGTTCAAGTTTATGGTGACATTGTGCTCACCCCATACCTATTACAGGTTTTGCTTTCCTTTATAGTTATTCAGAAGATGCACGAGTGGAGTGAAGCTTTCTTGAAAAAAATCAAAGATTAATAGCAAGATTTTAAAAGCATCAGTTAAGATAGCAAATGTTCTCTTTAATTTATAAGAATATACTTGGTGATTTATTTGCAGACATTTCTTCCTTATGAAAAAAAGGTATTAGTATCCTGTATCTTCAAATACAAGTAGAAAAATATTGAAATAAGTAGAAACTACCCAGAGGCATACAGGTGTGCAAAGAAATGTCTCTGTGTGTCAAATTTTCTCCCTCACACTCTTGAGCACGCTCTCGCTTTCTCACATTCACACTATACTATAAAACAAATCAATTTAAATGTTCTCTAAAAGCACAAAGATCAAGGTGCTAATATTTTGGCTTGTTTATACTTCCATAAGGGAATGGATCATATCTGGTTCTGCACCGAAGACTAAACACTCAGTACTCAATAAATGTTTGTTAACAGCACAAAAATAAAAATTGAACAAAGGGCATGTCAGTGGCTATAAGCCAGGCAGTCTACTCTCTTCATACAGCCCTCACTGCAGATGCCCACATCTGTATAGAACCCAGCAGGTCAGGTGACCTGGTGCAATAAATAGCCTAAGTTTGGACAGAAAAGCAGCCTGCAGGGGGCAGCACTGGTCAGTCTCTTTGCCATTCAGCTGGGTGGTAGGCATAAGGAGCCTGTGCTACTAAATGTCTCTGTCAGGTGATGCTGTAGTAACAAAACATACAGACTCTGTGCTGTAAATGGCAAACATCTATTTCTCACTGATCAGGGGATAAGGAGCCCAAGGTTACAGTGCTCACGTGAGTGGGTTCTAGGGAAGTGCCTTTGGAAATCCTCCTTGGCGGGGGGCTGCCTTCTCCCTGTATCCTGACCCTCCTCTGCACAGAAAGCAAGCTAGCTAACTCTCTGAAATTCTTAAAAGGGCATGTTCCATCTCATGGCCTGATCATCTCTCAAAGGCCCCACCTCCAAATATTGTCACTTTGGGATTAGAATTTTAACATGAATTTGGGGGATGACACAGCATTCTGTACAAAGCACTAAATCTTCTGATTTAAAAAAAAAAAGAAAATGGTCTGAGCCAGGTACCATGGCACAAGCCTGTAATCCCAATGACTCAGGAGAGGGAGGCAGACGGATCGCAAGTTCGAGGCCAGAGGCAGCCTGCATAACTCAGTGAGACCTTGTCCCAAAATAAAAAGTAGAAAGACAGGCTGGGGTTGCAGCCCAGAGGTAGAGCACTTGCAAAGTATGCATGAGGCACTGGGTTCAGCCTCCCGGTACCACAAAATAAAGAAATAATGGTCTGAAGTCTAGATTTAAGCAAAATACTCTGATTTCAACATGTTGGTAAGTAGTTCAGTAAAAAAAAACAAGGAAACCCCTATGCTCACCCATTTTTGTGTGAACCATACTAGGTACAGCCCACTAGTTTTTACCTGTCCCAGAGACTGACTGAGCGGTTCTAACCCTGACCAAAGACCCTCCCCCGCAGGGGTGAGCAGACCCGAACATGACCACCTCCCAAGGGACTGCCTCAGCAGCAGCCAAGAGTGGAAGTTTTAGATATGTACAGAGCCTCCTGCTTCAGACAAACTCGAATTGGTGGAGCTGGAGCATTGGAGGACTTATCAAAATGCAGAACATGGAGAACCAGAACTGCCCCAGACAAAAGTCTCTACCTCCAAGATCCATTTCAGAAGGGAAGAAGGAGGAGATGGCAGACTTTAATGCTAACACAGAGAGTTTCTGGAGATAATCCAGTACCTACTGTCCTAGGCAGGGTTTTACCCCTCCTCTAAGAAAAAACACCCACATCCTATTCCCTGGATCTGCTACTGGGCATGGCAAAAAGGATTTTATAGGTGGGATTCAATTCAGGATCTTAAAATGGGGAGAGCATCCTAGACTATCCAGGTAGGCCCTGAATGTAATCACAAGGGTAATTCTAAGAGGGAAGCAGAGGGAGGCTGGACTACATGATAAGAGGTGATGGGATGCAGCAGCAGGGATTGAAGTGAGACACTGGGAAGGTAGGAGATGGGGCCATGAGCTAAGGAACACAGGCAGCCACGGGGAGCCTCAGAAGAGAGAAGGAATCAACCCTCCTGATGCCTTGACTTTTTAGCTCATTGAGATGGACTTTCAACTTCTGACACTAGAACAGCAAGTGAATACATCTGTGTTGTTTTAAGCTGTGTGGTGATCTTTTACAGCAGCCCTAAGAAATGAATACAGGTTCCCAACAACCAGGAAGGCAGAGAAGTATCATACAAGTTGACAGGTGCACACATGTGGTGGTGGTGGTGGTGTTAGGTGCCATTGAGTCAAGTCCAACTCATAGCGACCCTCAAAGGGTTTTCAATGGCTGTTTCAGGATTGCTCTGGGAGTGGATTGCCACATCCTTCTCCCATTTTTGCAGTGCTGTGGATCAAACCTAGAGCATTAGAGAATGCAGAGCAGCACTCTACCAACTGAGCTAAAATGTGTACACTCTGGTAAGTCAATGACAGTACCACATGAACCCCAAGTACAACTGGCACCCTCCCTGACCAGGCCAGCAGGAAAAAGAAAGGAGTGTAAGAATGGGAGAGGGAGAGGGAGGGACCAGTGACATTGTGCAAGCAACCAATTGCTAAACCTGGGAGAAAAAAGACCCTTGTGCACACAGACTGTCAGCTTCCAAGTCAGCTTTGCAGACTGAAAGGATGGGATATCCCTTGCCAAAAATGTGACTGGGCTTCCTGGCAGAGATGTTTCCCCAAATGGATCTGTTATGACGCTCTCCACCTTGTCAAACACTCAATCTGGTAACTGTGTATGAACTTGGAATTGAAACTTCCTTTGCAAATAGATAAAGCTGTAATGGCACTTTTTGCTTTTTCTTTGGAAAGCACGAGTGATCTCTTGGCTGACAGGAGCTTCGGAATCCCAGCTGCTGAGCTGAGAAGCCACAGCCACCTTATTGTAGAACAAGCCACACAGAAAAACAAGGCAGTAAGACATTACACTGAACCACACACAAAGTTTTGAGAGTTATTTTTGTTATAGTCAGAGAATACAAAACACACTAAACCTGGGTGGGTCAGGGAGGGTAGGAAAAGTATTACACCTTAAATAATCTCAAAGTGGGGGGTGAATCAGCAGAGCCTCCGTTCTAAAGAAATTATTTTCCTGCTTTTGCTTTGAGTCATCACTAGGAAAAGTGCTTCCAGGATCGAGATGGGGCTCGCAATTGGGAGGCCTGCGCATCAGCAAATAGCACCTGGTTCACATCTGAATTCTGCATCCACGTCTGACCTGGCTCTGCACCATGAGGACCAACCTGGGCAGGTGAAACTTAAGGCCACCAGGAAGAAACTGTGTGGCCCAAGAACAAACCCCATTTCCACCCATGAAACCTCAACACAGCTGCACCCCACGGAAGTTTCTTCCTCTGCAGAGAATCCCCTCATTTCACCAAGTCTCTACTCCTGGATATCTAGCTAGAGTCACAGCCTGTCAACTCTGGATGGGACAGCATCCATTAAGATTTTCTGGTCATGCCTCCAAATCCATCGTGCAACATACAACCCTGTTATTTGCCATATGGTTCCCTTTCCTGAACATGAAAGAAAATATTTGCACAAACCACTCAGCATATCCTAACAGAGATACCAAGATCTCTTATTTTACTCCAGCTATTAAGGAATTAAACTTCTCTCTTCATCTTATTCTGACCCTAATCCCCCTTTCTGGACTTTCTTTTCTACAACTGTGAGGTTATTTTTCCCCAACTTCAAGCAAACGCATACCCATAAAGAACTCATTATTGCATATTCACATATTATCTGATCCATACAAAAGAATGACAGAGAAGTTATATTCTCTCCATTTAAAATGAGGACAGTTAAGACTCAAAATGATGACTGTCTCATGATGTAGTTCTCTTCTGATGTCCCAGAAATCTCCAGTGAAGGTGCCAAACCTTTTCAGTGCTGAGAAAATTACACTCGAACACTGATGCATTCCTGGGTATGATCAAGGAAATGGGACAGCAAACGTGGACATTTAGACTTACGCACCAGTCAGCCAGCCCTGTAAACCTAAGTGAACAAATGCTCTGATGCCAGACTCAGCAATGCTACTCTGATACATTTATTTAAGGTATAACAGTTTCTCTACCTTCCACCTATCATATTTAATGGCTTCTGTATTCTAACTACAACAAAAATAACCTTGTGGGTTTTTTTCTTTCACTTGATTATGTTCCTTCTTTTTCTTCATATCCGCACCAGGACCGCCAGGGACCAGGGACCACCTGACCACCACCAAAAAGTATCTAAAAGGTTTCCTTTCGGAGACAAGTCAATACCTAAAACAGTTACCCAGGCAGTTCTAGGACAAATGCATAGCTGCTTATAGTAGGCTTTGCAGAGTCCAAAACCAGGAAGCAGGGAAAATACCAGACTAGTTTCAGGAGCAACGCATTCCCCTAGCCCCCCATTCCAGAAATGGCTGTGCATTAAGGGCCCAGGGGATAAACAGATGATTCCCTGGGTGCCATGGAATTCGTGTCCTTAACAACTGTGTGAGATGGGCATATCATGCCTGTTTCATATAGGTGACAGCAGCGTCCAGAGAAGAAAAGTCACCTGGCCAGAGTGGCTCTGATGGAAAGGGGTGAGTGAGGCTTTGAAACTAGGTCACATCTGCTTCCCGAGTTAGAATTCCTCTTCCGCACCTCTCCCAGCAGAAACCCGCCACGGATCAAGCCTGCCCAACTGTCAGCAGAGCTATTTCCAGCAATGGTGCAATTTCACTGCCCGAGAGCCAGGCTCATCATGTGAAGAAAGGTGCAGGGAAGCTCTGAAGTGGTTACTATCATTCATAGATGATCTCAGGAAAATGTGCAAGACCGAATCATCAAACCTCACCTACTGTGCTATCCAGCGGTGGGCCTGAGTTTTCGGGGTGTCTCATCCTTCCATGCAGAACTGAAGCAGCAGCACCCACAATATGACTTGTAGCCAGAAAAACCAACAGGACAAATGCCTAAAAGGTTTCACTGAAGCAAAATGGGAAGTCAGGCCAACTTTTTTTATGAATTTCTTCTTGATCACAGGATGAATGTGTACTTAAGTAACGGACACTTCGAGATTAATTAACTTCTAAGAGAAAGGCATATTTTAAAAATTAAATTATCCTGTATGGAACAAGCAATCAGCCATCAATACATATCCTATAGTCATGTGTATAAAAGAAAAAGGCAATTCATAACATACAAATGGCCAGACATGAAGAACTGCTCAATCTTATTAATAGGCACCAGAGATGTGTAAATTTAACTGGTACTTTTAAAAAAATGCTAATTCTCAAGGTTGGCAAAGATATGGGGCAAATGGGCATTCGAATCAGTACCCCATTCCAGGGGGAAGTTTAAAAAGACGAATCCGGGTATTAAGGATAGGGAGCAAATCTAGAATAGTCACAGCTGGGTACAAACATTTAATTACTAACTGTTCATCTCCATTCTGTAGCTATGAAAAAGCTGGAATCTATACAAATACGCCACACTAGGGGAATAGTTGGAATCATATAATGGAACACTATGCAGTCGTTTAAGAGGTAGAATGTTTAACAGCAAGGAAAGATACTCAAGATCCACAGCTTGAGAAAAATGACAAAAGGAAGAAAGAGAAAGGGACCCATGCCTAGGATCATAGCTGCTAAACGTTACTGGTGTACTTCTAGCTGGTAGTAATCTGGGGTGATTTTTTTCTTATCTCCATATTCTGAATTTTCCATAAGGAATAGACCCTTAACAATAAAAATAATTTTTAAAATAATTACTTAAATTAGAATACACATAAAGTTAATGTAGCCTAACACCTGGTATAAATACAAGCTTGGCAAATACTAGTTCCCACTCCCCCAGAATTCTTTCCCAGCAACTGCTTCACACGCCAATCCCAGGAGAACTCCATAAAGAAAGCAGGGTGAGCCAGCCACAGTTATGCATGCCTGTGATCCCAGGCTGAGGCAAGAGGATCACAAGTTTGAGGCCACAGGCAGCCGGCGCAATTTAGCAAGACCCAGACTCAAGATAAAAAAATTTTTTCAAAGGGGGCTGGGGGTACAGCTCAGTGAAAGAGCACTTGCAAAGTATGTGCAAGACCCTGCCTGGCTTCAACCCCCAGTACAAAAAAAAGAAAGAAGAAAAAAAGAGAAGAGAGAAAAGAAAAGCAGTGTTGTGTTAATTGCTAATTCACACTCAATCTGCCTGGGCCCACCTGACAGGTCTATGCCCAGCCTTCACAAATTTGCTGAAATAAATTTGATTCCACACTGGGGGGGGGGGGAATGGGGGTGGTCAACAGAGTGAATGAGCTGCCTGGGAAGAGCTGGACAAGGATTGTGCACTAATATTTTTCAGAATAGGAAGTCTGTAAGCACAGTGGATGAGGCCCAGCAGGGAGTCAGAAGTTCTCTAGTGGCTCCTGTCCTACAGGAACCATTCAAGGGCTGTGTGATCTCAGACAAATTACTTCACCTTTCTGTTCTCTTTTCACAGAATTTCAAGATATCTTTAAGCACTGTGGTGAGAAATAAGACATGCACGAATCCTTAATTTTAAAGAATTATCAACACAATACTGTAATGATCAGTAAACACTAATCTGGAATAATTAAGTACATTTTAAAGGAAAAAAAATGTAGTTTTAACCTCTGTAAACCCACAAAAGAAATTTGACTCTGATTTTGTTACTTTGTGAGATGATCTATTTAAACAAAGGCCTAGTTCCATTCACCTTGCCAGTCACCCTCTGCCTAAGGAGAAATAGGAAAGACCCTGGAAAATGAATCACACCCCGAGTCACGCACACACTGTTGATCTTTGGTATCCACACAACCTTAGATCTCAGAGTCTAACGAGGAAACCCTGATTTGCTTTCAGAAACAGCTGTGTCTCAATATGGCTTCTAATAAAAAGTATATTAAAAAAAAAAAAAAAAAACACCAACCATTGCCTCAAATACTCAGACTTGAAGCCATTAGATTCAAGCCATGTCACCCAACTTAACACTTCCCACACACCTCACTGAGTTAGGATTGTGCAAACCAACATTGACACTTCTTGACACGTATCATTATTTATTAAAGGAAGAGGGGATGGTTTAGGCAAGAAACTCCACATTTTGGAATGTGCTTCTTCATCAGTCTATCAGCACCTTAATTTAAGGGATCTTTGCATGACAGCCTTCCTATGGACCCAAACATGATTTTGGTAAAGGCTGAGGATTCACACCTGAACACCCTGTGTAAGCTTTAAAGTGCAAGAAAAGACAGACACCACATCACACCAAGTAAGTGATGGCTAAGAGGGTTTCAACTGCCAGTTCCCCCTTTCATAGAAAATCTTCAGTGATTCCCAAAACAGCCATCTATTTTTAACAATTTATTTGATAAAGGAATGATCAAAACAGCTTTACTATGGTGAAACAGCTCATAATCCTGCAAGTACATATAGTTACAATGTTTCAGGCACATTTTTTTAAAAGAGAAAAAGTTGCTGAGAAAAATATAAATAAGAGTGTATGATATAATACATTCATTTTGTCCCCATTTAAAATTTGAAAATAAGCAGTTTATAAAGCCAAACTGTTTTCTTCTTCTGGGCCAAATTTCTGTTTGACAGTTGAAGCCTGAGACTAATGTGCTGCTTCAAACTTTAGTTACAGGGCCAAAGTAAAAATTATTCTCAAGACGCTACATGGTTTGGTTTAATACAGCCTCTTATTTGGGAAAAAGACACTGAGCCCAAAAGGACACATTTTCTTCTAGTACAACAATGTATCATTAATAAGGTACCCAACTTAAATACATCATGTAATACTAGGTATAGCTGGTGGCAGAGGTAAGGGAGACTGTATTCTTAGGAAAAAATATAAGATCACTAAGGCATTCTAAATGAACCTTAAACAGAGGCATTAATATTTAAATATTACAATTTCCACTTAGAAAAAAAAAAAACAATCACATTATTGATAGGCCACCACACTTAAAACCGGTAATGTCATGCAAACATATGCCCTTGTGTAATTTGGCAGAACAAGCTGTCTCCTGAATACAATGGACCTTTTTATTACAGGGATCTCTTCATCCTTGGCATTTTACACAAACAAAACAAAAACACAGGGCCAAAAAGGGAACAAGGAACAGCAGCAAACATGACACTGGCAACGGTTTTCCGTCTGAACACTGCCACTGAGGAAGACAAGACCTAAAAAGATGCGTTAGGAAAGTAAAAGGGATTATTTAACAAAAATGAAAGCAAGACCCGGCTGAGGAGGACTACATTGAGAAGATGCCTCTTTTGTTTAATTATAGCAAAGGGCAACAGCGCCCTCTAGTGGGAAAAAAATAAAAATATTTATGAAAACATTTCTGCTTTTAAGTTAAGTACAGAAAAGACCTGGAAGACTTTCATTACAATTCTTATTATATTGTTGTATTACACAAAAGCAAAAGGCAAAATCATTTTATTTGGATATTTACGTAAAATTATTTCCAAAGTTTAAAATCTTACATAACACTATAAAACCTCAACAGGATTAGAATATTTTTAATGTTCTTTTAAATTATGAGTTTGAGCCACCTTGTCATTGAAAAATAGCTTGTATGACCCTTTTTGTTATGCTAACACTACAAAAAATTAAAATTCAAACTTACATGCAAACTTGATACTCAACCTCATAGAACAAAAAGTTTGAAGGCTAGATGTACACATGGACAGAGGGGGGTGTGGGGTTATATATATACACATAATAACTTATTTTATACAAACATGCCTATTATATATAAGCCTATTGTAAGTTTTTTACATGGGATTATCAAATTATGCAATGAGGATCACTGTTGTTAGGTGCCTTCAAGTCGGTATCAAACTCATACTGACCCTGTGTACAAGAGGCAAAACAGTATTGTCAGTGCTTCTCTGCTATTCATATGGTTTTCAATGGCAAATTGTTTTTTGGGAGTGGATTGCCCGGTCCTTCTCCCAAGCCTAGAGCACCTTGTCTTCCCAGGCAGGCTCCCATTCAAGGACTAACCAGGCCAACCCTCACTTAGCTTCTGAGATCTGACGGGATCGGATGCCACAGTGGTACAGCTATAAGCATGAGGATCATCAGAATGTTTTAAATTGGTCTCTTCCTTTAGATACTAACCTTCTCAAATTTTTTGATCATGTGATTTCCATGTATGTTCAATGTTCAAGAATATCTACTTGTAACACATTTGATCAATTCATAAGGTACTAATTCCCAATTTTTATGTAATACTATTCAGGAACTCCAACTCTTCCCCCATATTATCAAAAATTTCTATTTCTCAGAAAGAAATAATTTCAACCCCTTTCACTTACAATATGTGGGTATATTTCAGTATAAGAGAACACTTGTCACAAATGTTTTTAATTAATTCCCAAAAGGTTATTTAGATTATTTTGGAATTTTAGCCTCTACTTAATGAGCACCAGGTTCTTAAACAGAAGATAAATGCCAAGATCCCAGTAGTTCAAGTCTCGTCAACAGCTAACTGAAAAGGAAACCAACCTGGCATTTCAGGTCCCCAACTGCAGTGATTTCACTGACTAGGCTTCACACAGGAAAATGACTAAATGTAAGTTAGCTTACAGCCTTGGATTTATGGGATCTCTGGAATAACTCGGCAGGGAGGTGGAAGGAGGTCAACGTCACAGTTTAGGATTAAAGGCAAAATTCAGTAACATTTAGAAATGGAAAAGAAAACAAAGACTGAAAGTGTAAAGACAGACAGTGTGGCCTACAAATGGGAAGTGTGGATTTAAAACTTTTAAGAATGAATATTCTTCTCTACATGAAGAAAAAGCAATTCTCCCATATGACTGTGGAACTGGCAGATTTATACTAAGTATGAATTCACCACGGTGATTATCTTTGGGATAAAAATATAGCAATCAGACTTCATACTGTAATATCACCACACCAAGTAAGGATAAGATCCCAAGTTTTTAGAAGCGGGCCCTCTGAGCTAAGACTTAATTATAATTATACTATACTAACATTTTGGTATTCCCTGCAAGAAAATCTGATGCCTTCATATTGTATCAAGGAGAACAAATTTAGAGGAAATTCTGACAGCTTGAGGCTGTACTTTTTCTATCTCAAGTGTAAATTTTGGTGGAGACGTGTCAATCCCTACACTGGACCTTAGGAAGGTCATTACGGAACATAAGCAGAAATAGAAAATTAAAGCATCAGCCCTGAAATACATTTCATTGGTATATACCAAGGTGGCCACCTTGTATTTTGTCCAGGGGAAAACCAGTCATGTTTTTGTTAATGGGTCCTCTGGCTCAAAAATCGAAACCAGGCCAAGCTATTTCTGAATTAAAGCCACAACACTTGACACAGCCCCTCATCACAAAGGTTCAAAAGGTAAAGTAAACTTTTCATCTTGACTAAGCTCTAAAAGGAACTTAAAAATCAAATGTGAGCCACTACTGGTTTAAGACTGGAATGAGAAGAGTGATCATCATTACCACTGAACAGTAGATTGAAAATTTCAAATCTGCTCATACCTCTTAGGAGTTTTTTAATGGATGTTTGACAAAACCCTGGCTGTTCCTCTGTAAATATGGTAATAAATCTATCTACTCTCAGCCTCGTTCGTACGTGTTTTAAAGGTGCCCACTGACGAGAGCAAGCTAACAGGGTAGCTGCTGTCCCACATGGAGACAGTCAACTAATTCCTCCTTCAAAGGAGCCCGTGTTGAAGAGCACATGTCAGCCTGCAGATTCAAGGAGAGCCTTTTCTGCCCAACTACCTGAATGCACAGCCAAGTCAGCTCGATAGACAAGCTGAGGCTAGTGGGGAAGAAAAGTCATGAGACCTTCCATGGTGGGAACTGTCTAATCTAGTATCTTCCTTCTCCTGAGACTTTCCAGTACTTGCACGCAGCAATCACCACGATGAAGCCATTGTCATTCGTTTTCACGAAATCAAGCCAGTGAACTGCTAACTCCAGAGAGCCGGGAGACACCTGCCCTCCTGCTCGTCTACACAATGAACTCCTCCCTCGTCTACTGGTTAGCGGTCGGGATGGGGGCTCCGGGCCTCTTGATCTGCTAGCAGAAGCTCTGGGTGAAGAGATGACTCCCCCTGGATACTGAGATGCTGGTCTCCACAGAGAGAAGTCCACAAGCTACAGCTTTCAATCTATAAAGTTCTTCAGGTTCAGAAAGCTGGTTAAACAAAGGTCAAGGAGAGAGAGTGTTAGTTCCTGAGGAGACAACATCCTAACTTTGCTGCTCCCTAAAAAAAAAAATAGGAGGGAGGGGGGAGTTGAGACAAGAGGTGCCTCAGTCACATACAATGGCTGCCGCAATCTTTCTGCCACAACCTTTCTGAGGCCCGGGGCATCCCATTTATCCAAATTTCATGGAAATTGTGGGAAATACTGGGAACACTGAGCACATCTCACTTTGACTAGGGTCTGACCATGTAATGCAGGAGTTGGCAAACTGTTTCTACAAAGGGCAAGAGCGTAAGCATTTTAAGTTTTCTGGGCTATGCCTGCTGTATGTATTCAACCGCTGGTGACACACTAAATGGGCGTGGCTGCATTCCAACAAAACTGTACTTATAAAACCTGGCAGCATGTCAGATTATGCCCACACCCAAAGATTGCCTGTCCCGAATCCAGACAACAGAATCAGTCAACAGAGGTAAAACTGGCTATAAACAACTATAACTAGAGGGATTTCATGAAGCAACAGTGTGCCTGACATTGCCTCAGAATCCCTCTGACCTTTTTACCTTGGGCTAAAGAAAGAATCTCTGCAATTGCCTTAGTAATATCAAATGCCAAAAATTCAAAATTTAGCTCTGTATCACTTAGTGACAGGAGAAGAAAGATGAAGAGCACATAAAATCTATGTAGAGGCTACTTCGAAGGGGAGGCCCCGAGTCCAACCCTGAAGTCTGTCAACTGACACATGTTCCCTTCTGCCTCAAGAAGTCTCACCAATGGGAAGTCCAACACTCCAATGAAGCAGCACCTTGTGAGGAATTAATAAAAATAAATAAATACCAGACTTATAAACCAGCCTTTGGAAGGCAGATGAGGTGTCCGTGTTTTTAGTTACAGAGTCACCGCTCTCAAAATAAATCCTGCTGTTTTCCCACAGCCCACTCTACTTCCAAGAAAACCAACATTCACAGGCTAAAGATTCAACTACGGTACATAGAAAATCGTGTCCCTCGTGGGGCCCAAGGAAAGGAACACAGGCGAGACCATTAATGCTTTCAGAGATAGTGACTCCAAAAATCTTGAGAATAAAGATGCCCAATCTACTCTGCATTCAGCTACTTCATTCGAAATGGGCAGATGAAGATGTGACAGCTATTTATAAGTCAGCCATTTGTACGACTCAGTAGAAGGAAGAGCTTTATCTAGAAGCCTCAGCCTCCTCGGGCAAGGGCACTTTCTGAGGCAGCCCACAGAACACAAAGGCCAACGCAGTGAAGAAGAAAAGCCCCCCGCCTGTCTATCTCCAGCCTCTTCCTCTCAGCCTGACGCCACTGCCGCAGAGGGAAAGTGATTGGCGAGGATGTGCTTGCCTGGACCTGGCAGCGAATTATTTCAAAAGTTAAGAAGAGAAATCTTCTGTCCTCACCTACACCAAGGCTTCTCAGAGTGGGGAGGAGGAAAGCTGGGGGCAGTGTTAAAGGTACTTTCTGAGGGAAGGTGGGAGTTGGGGAAAGAGCTGCAGGCACCCAGGTATAAAGGGGCGGCCTCCCAGACACCTTCCACATGTCTATCCTGACCCCAGCTTTATGATTAGCCACACCACCGGGACCACAGACGACAACTGCAGCATCCATGAAGGGACCCGTGTTCACAGGAAGGACACCTAAGGGGGAAGTGGGAGCTGTGACGGGGCAGAGAATTTTCGACTTTGCTCCTGGAGGCTGGACAGCCATTCTGATCAGCAGCATACCTGTCTTCCATGCTTCAGACTCTCCTTGTCTCTGTCTACCATGATTGGCTAGCCACACACAGTTCTTTTTATAGCCTAAGCCAATTCTGTGTGTCCTGGATGATAGGGTCATACAACACACTAGTCATATCCCAACGTCTGCCCTCGAATGGCAGAAGGAGCAGCTTGAATGGGAAATAATCAGTAGTCACATATCTTACTGATTAAAAGAAAATATGACTAAAAGATTAAAGGAATGACACCTTTTCATTAACTTCTTGGTTAACTGTGTTTTAAATAGACAAAGTTATTTTTCTTCAGTCCCTAAATCCTCATTTTTTTAGTTATTCTACAGTAAACCAGTACATGCCCTCTATCATAACAGTGGTCAACACACTTAACACAGCACATTGCTTCATGGATGCCTGAAGATCCAGTCATTATTTAACTATTAACCCCAAGAGTTCTGACAGCAATGATGATCAGCCAGCACTTCCTCTAAGGCAGAAGCTGAGAAAACTGCATTGGGCTTATTTTGAGCCCAGGATGAGGTCTCAGAGTCAATTTTAAATAAATTCCTTTCAATTTTTAAAAATATTCCAGTTGCTTCTTTACCTTCGTAGCCAAGTACAATCAAAAGTTCTGCTCTGGGATTGCAGCCTGTCGGCTTTCACAGCCTGTGCTACACAGTAATCCACCCTTTAGGAGTGGATTCTCGCCTCCTATGCCTGTCCTACGATGTTGGGGAACGTTGCTGGAGGCTCAAAAATTAGTCACTCAAAATTAGGAAAGACAGAAAAGAGCGGAGAAGATCAAAGCTAATGAGAGATGCCAACAAGAGGGGCACTGCTGGGGATGAGGACAAGCAGGATAGCCCAGAGGACGGCGGATGCAATCCCATCCTCGATAACTGTAACCAAGTCTGAAGATGCACACCTTTCCTCAAAGCAGTCGGTCTACACTGGTTCAGACACTGATGCGAATGGACCAAAACAAAATAAAATCCCATCGGGAAGGAGATTCCAAGTGCCTGCTCTGCCGCTGCCCGGGACACTGAGGGCAGGCCACCTTTGCAAGTCGTCTCCCTCAAGATGGTCACCATGGTGAAACACTGGCAATCAGGAGGGTTAATTTAGAGACAAAGGAAAGGATGAATTCTCCAGTTTTACAAAGAAATAAGATCCTGTCCCCAAAGGAAAATGCCAGGCTCAGAGACCAGCCAAAACCTGTAGGAACCCCTGGCTCCAAAGTCATGATATGTTGTCCCTGTATCCCATCGGAAGCCAAACCCAAGTAACTGGAACATGTCCATTGGCCACACAGACCAGGTCAAAAACTCCTTGATGCAGCCTGTTGTCTCCATCCCAGAATACCAAAATAGCCATGGTCTTTTGCTGAGTGTCCAGTTTTCAGCGATTTCAAGGGCGGCCCCCAATAGCTTTCCATGGTAATAGTGGGGTTTAAAGAGAGGCCATGATTTTAATGGAACAATAGCAGAAAGGAGCTATAAACACATTTATAAATTGGAGAATCACTATAAAAATTTCATTATACTTAGATTTAAGTGGGTTTCATTATAGCGGTCACAAAAAATAAATAAGTAAAATAAAATCAGAGTAAGCTAGCAGCCTACCTATTCCTGAATTAGCTCCGGTGACCACGACCACCTTGCCCGTGAAGTCCCGGCCCTGCAGGATTTCCATGGCGGTGGTGCTGCCGTCGTATCTCTGTCTGGTGGTTGGCTTTGTGGGATTATCATCCACAGTAAATGCCAGTCTTGGGTCCAAGTAGGTGGTTCTTTTATTTATGTGGCTGCAAAGAGGAGGAAGCAGTGAACTTGCAACAGTAAGTGCCAGCATTTGCAAGGTGAGGTGATATGATGGTTCAGGCAAGCCCCTTCAATCATGCAGCAGAAAGCTTGCTCTGGAACCTGAAAAGGGCCAGGGCCATTTGCTCAACCTCTTGTCCTCCAGAAGGTCTGCACTCCTACCTGGAAAGACTCACTAATGCCTGTCCCTCAGAGCTGCCTGTAAAACATGCTGTAAAAACGATAACCAGCACCTTGGATCCCTAGGCCTCATCAAAGGCTTCCCAGAGAAAGCTGAGCTCTTACTTAATTCATGTACATGTGGCTGGAAGATCTATAAGCTATTCTTGTCAGTAAATGTCAATTAAATCTCTACACCCCATGCAAGGGCCTAAAAAGACTGACAGATAAGTGGGAAACATTTTATGATTGAAGTCGTAATAGTAAATAGGAAGCTGGCTAACTAATAAAGTTCTAATAGTCTTCATTTTAAGACCATACCTATACCTCCCCAAAAGCACTCTACTTTTGACTTGGAGTTGATCTAAAACTTATAGAAACAATATTAAAATATATTGGCACATCAGGTGCTGTGGTGCATGCCTATAATGCCAAAGACTCAGGAGGCAGACGCAGATTGAGAGGTCAAAGGCAGCCTGCGTAACTTAGCAAGACCCTATCTCTAAATAAATAAATAGATTTTTAGAAAGGGGCTGAGGGTATGGCTCAGTGTGTACAGCATGTGTGAAGTCCAGGGTTCAACTCCAGTACTATAAGATATACTGGCATACGTGGATTAATAAGTTACTGCTTATAATAGAATTTATGTTTTATACTTTAAATGTATTCTTGAAACTTAAGGTAAAAACCTCAAAATATTGTAAAAACATCTCAAAACCTATTGAGACACTCCAAAAACACTTAAGATTTCATAATTTCAAATGTATTTGTGTGCATGAAATTACATAGTTTAAAATCTATGTTCAACCTGTAAGTACTATACCCAGGAAGAATACAACCTTTATTTTCTGCCAGATTAGCATTATGACCCCAATGTCATATACCAACATTAGGGCATTGGACCCAGTTTACTCTGGCTTGCAAGAGCCAAATGTGCACCTCTCCCCAGCTCCTCAGGGACTTCACCTCAGGAGCCTGAAATTGGCTATGGTCAAAGTACCTGCCTGCAGCTGTACCACTGTGGCATCTGATCCTGTCAGATCTCGGAAGCTAAGAAGGGAAGGACCTGGAAACCCACTCCCTAAAAACAATGTGCCATTGAAAACCCTATGAATAGCAGAGAAGCACTGACAACACTATTTCGCCTGTTGTACATGGGGTTGCTATGAGTTGGATCCCAACTCGAAGGCACCTAACTACAACTGAAAACCCTAAGAGAGATGCTGTGAGTCAGACTGACTTGAGGGCACCTCATACCACCATAACATTCACACCACTGCAGTAGGCTGAGAAAAGGGAGAGGACTCCCAGGGGAGCCAAGTTCTAGCTTGCCTCCAAACCCTTGTTGTTCTAGGCTGGACCAGCTGGCAAACTATCATCCCTGAGACACATCTGGCCTACCACCTGTTTCTATAAATAAAGTTGTATTGAAACACAATGACTGCCATTTTTATATTGTCTACAGCTGTGTTAGCATACACCAGCAGAACTGATTAATGGCAACAGAAACCATGTGCCATCCAAATCCTACAACATTATCTGGTTCACTGAAGAGAAAGCTGACAGCCCCTCTGTAGAGAGACCTGTGGCTCTCCAGAATACCCTGGAGGACTTGTTAAAGCACAGGCTTCCAGCCTTGCCCCCAAGGTGTGATTCAGGTCCTAAGGCCTGGGAATGTGCATGTCTAGTAAGTTCCCAGCTGATGCTGACGCTGCTTGTCCAGGAGGCACACTTGAGAACCACTGATTAAGTCAATTAAGACTAAACCATTTCAGGGAAATAACTTTTCAAGCATTCATGCAAAGGCAGAGATTGCACAGGAGAAAACTGAGTACACAAAATTTCAGAACTTTTAGTTAATTTTTAAGAAAACAACAAAGTTAAAAGAAAAACTTGGAAAAGACATTTGCAACACTTAACTAAGGGATATGCTACCTTAATGCATTAAGCAAAAAGACCTATAAATCCAGGTGGCGAGGTCCTTTCACATACTAACAGGCAACAATAACCATCCCACCTACCCACCTTGCCAGGCTCCTCTTTTGGGGCTGCCTACAGCAACACTCTGACCCACCTGCTGCCACTACTGGAGAGGCGCCAAAAGTTCACTAGGTTTGTTCACAAACCACTTATGCCATTTGAATTTATTACTGTAACATTATTTAACTATTATTACATGAACTGGAGGCATGTGAAATGAAAATGAAGTGTCACCACATCTATGAAAATTTGGCTGAATGCTTTGGAGAGCCTCAAAAGCACGAAGCTATAAAATAATTTCACTTCAGTCTGGTACATCAAAATGAGTAGAAAAATCTCGAAAAATTTCAGAGAAGATGCAGTATTCAAATTCTTGAAAAAGGTAAGGTTTGCTCAACTTTAAAGACACTGAAAGTAGAAACTGTTCAAGATCCATTATGGGTGGGCTTGGGGAAGGAAGGCCACAATGAATCCACACAGCAGACTCCTATGCCAACATCAGGCCTGCCTACCCCTAAAAGCTTGGTATATCTGAAATAGATGTTAAAACAAAGTGTGTGTGTGTTATATATATAGCTTCTTAAAAAATAATAATAATTCCTGGGCTGGAGGCGGAGCTCAATAGGAAAATGTTTATGTAGCATGCACAAGGCCCCAGTTTACATCCCCAGCAACACAAGATTAATTAAAATAAAAACCTGCTTAAAGCACCTTCTATTAAGCAATGACTTCTAATCCCATCGAGTGTCAAGTACACAACTGAGTTAAACATTGATATTCATAAAATATTCAATCTTCTTAACTACACTGGTCAAGAGTACAGACACTAAAGATACAAGATGATGAGAACATTGCCTGGTTTACACTAAGGTAGGCAGTGGATATGGCTGTTTGTTGCTGGAATTTAGTATACAGATGGACGCAGAGATGTGAAAAAGGATAAAGGATGTTCAAAACATTATTTATAATCATATATTCCCAATAACACCAATTAACACCAATGACCAATATGCAATTTGATCAATTCTAGCATATTTGTATAAGATAATAATCTGGAGCTATTAAATATCATCATCTTAAAATATATATATAAGAACATGAGCACATGCTCATAATATATTTTGTGGAAAAAGCAGGTTACTCCACCATTCACATAATACATTTCCTAAGAAAGTATGTGTGTAGAAACAGACGAGAGAGAGAGTGGGGAAAAAAGACTGGAAGAAAAATCCAAACCCTGTTAAAGTAGTATATTTGTTTGTTGTTAGATGCCATTGAGTCAGTGTCCTACTCATAGTAACTATGTACAACGGATGAAACACAATTGTCATGTTTCCTGCTATTCATAGGGTTTTCAATGGCTGACTGTTTTTTGGGAGTGGATCGCCAGGTATATATTACTTCATATTTCCCTATAGTCAATATGTATTACTTTCATAATTAAAAATTCCTACTAAAAAGCAAACTGGCCAAGAATAGTTTCTACACAGATACTTACTCAACAAAAAACACCTGTCCATTCTCATCTGTTTCCTGTTCCCATCCATATGGCAAATCTGAAACACAGGAAAGAATGACAGGTCTCGTGGGGTGGGGTGAACTAAAGCCCTGCCCCCAGGTCAGGAAGAAGAGGCTCCAGGCCCTTCCAGCCCCTGCCCCCGCCCCCGAAGCCTATCCTTCCCAACCAACAGTGGTTGCTCCAAGTTGCTTTGGTCACATTTTCCAATGGCAGCAGCTGCAGAAGGCCCAGTACCTCAACTGGATTCCATATTTCTGCCGCCTGCTTTAACAAAAACCCTACTACACTCTTGAACATTCTTAGATGCTCCATTCATCTCCTGCTTTTGCTGTAAACCAGACATGCACATCCCACCCACAGGTCACATGCAGCCCAGGACAGCTAGTAATGGCCCCACATCTTTTCACGTCATGTGGTCAGTGTTTATGTTTTTCATGACCCCCTTATTATGTATATGCACTAACTATATTTATTATGTGCACTCAAGACTCTAGGGAAGACAAAGCATTGGACACCCCTGCTGTAAACCTTTCTAGTTGCTCCACTCAACGTGAATTCCCCTTGAACGAGCTCACAGACAGAGTCTATAGGCATAGCAGGCACCCAACACCATCTAGATGCTGAGCTGTGCTGCCTTGTGAGATATGACAGAGCAATTCTGTTTTTTGGCGTTTTTTTTCACACATATATGCTATCTTTTCAACTAGGTCCTAAACTCCTTAAGGACAGAGCCTTTCTAATAGTTTTCCCTCCCCCTGCCCCTTCTACTTCTATGCTATGGACTGCACACTTGCGCAGAAGGAACTAGAAAGTGATGGTCAACTTTATGGAATTCCATAAAATACTGATATATTTAATTCCATAGAACAAGCCAAGGGGAATTTTACAAACAGTGCAACTGTACGAAAATCTAATAAACTGTGAGTCAAAGGCCCCAATTATTTTAATAGTTTTTTTGCTCAAGGCCAGTAAGAAATAAACCTCCTCCACCCCAAGATTTTATCACCTCTGTCCTCAATAGTCCTCCACCAGGGACCCTCCCCGAACGATACAATGACCTCTACCCTCAATGCCTGGGAAATTTTCCCTATCTCATCAATGCTTCAAACAAAATATTCTTTCCTCATGACAGCAATATACAAACCTCCTGCTACTCGTTTTCTTTTTCCAGTTTTTGGATGCTCCCACTGAGTCTTCTCCTCAGTGTGACTACAAAAAAAAAAAAATACATAATAAGTTAACATTTCCAAAAAGTAATTAACTGCACTAAATTATTTGTCTCCCAGATAATACTCTTTCAATGGCAGTACAAACAGACTCTCAGGAAAGAAACACAGAACATAAATCTCCTGAATGCATCAGGTCTAAGTCCCTGGGTGGGAAGGAGAAGCAATCGCATGAGAACCCCCTGAGAGGCTGCCTTTAGAGGCCAGCTGGGGAAAAACATGGAGTGGAAGGAGAAGAGGGACTGGGCCCTTGCTGGGGGGGCAACTTTAGAAAGCTCATGAATCACTCAGAACATCTGGAGAGGTGTTTTGTATTTGATTTAGTTTTATTCAAGGATATACTCACAAAATTCACGTCTGATTTGTAGTGATAAATATATTTTTTATTAACATGTAAATATAACTTAGATATTTAAATATAACTTAGATGTAATTTCTTACTTTTTTTGTGGTGGTAGGTTTGAACCCGGGCCTTGTCCATACTAGGCAAGCACTCTACCAATGAGCTACATTCCCAGCCCCTAAATATAATGTTGATATTCTTAAATGCTTATTCTTTCCACAGATGTAACTTCAGAGTGGTTCACTAAGCACTAAGTCCTAGGTGCTCCCAAGGAGTTAGGGATGCGGTAAGTCAGCACCACTGTGCCCTGCTGGTCAACCGAGTCCACCTCTCAGCCTCCATTTCTTCAAGCTGCAAAATGGAAACAATCCTAGTGCCGAGGTTGGGGGCTGCTCCGAGAACGCTGCATATAAAGGGCTTCACGTCGCACCTGACACAGAAAAAGCCCTCAGAAGTGCACGCGATTACTGTGAATAAATCAATCACACACATTGGTCTGATTTCCGTGCAAATTATAGCATTTTATCCCAGAATGACGGTTATAATTAAACTAGTGGGCCAACAGCTAGAAGCACCTGTCACCAGGTGACGGGGTATCCAGGAAAACGTACAATTACTTCATCAAGGGAACAGCCAGATGCTGCAGGAGGCACTCCAAGGCTAGGCTGGATTTCTTAGAAAGGTCACATACTCTTGCCAAAGCCGAAAAGAGGGTTCCTTAATCACTGCCATCAAAACGGTAACATTCGGGTATTCTTTCCCCATTAGATATGTTAAAGAAAATAAATAAGGAGCATGAATTTTCCATAAAATTTTGCAAGTCACAAGCAAGTTCTGTCTTCTCGTGAACTGCAGGCTTCTGTTCTGATTTTGCCAACTCCCCGGAGCAGGAGCTCTTTCCCGTGCGGGCTCACTGGACTCACGGGCACTCTGCCAGCCTCCTGGCTGCTGTGCCAGCCTCACAGAACTTCTGGAAAGGTGACACACACAACACTTGTGATAGTGCTTGATGAAAGATTAAATCATGCAAGCAAACAGTGTCTGCAGCAAAGAAACTCCTACACTGTTCATCGACTGCTGCCAAATCTGACTTGCAGAATCAGAAGCTCTGACTCCCTTGTAAGGACAATCTGCACCTCATGGCCACGTGGAGTATTAGTAAACCTACTCCCACTTATCCTCGCAAACTAAAGGGAACAGCAACTTGATAAGCCAAACTCTGGCAGCGACAACCAACGATGCTGGCCCTTGCTTTGCCATGCCACACACTTCTCCACAGCAAAAAACATAGGGCACTATCCTCAGCCGGACACCTGGGGTCGTCTTCAAGCTGGGCATGCGGCCCTCACCTGTGATCCCAGCACTTGGGAGGCTGAGGCAGAAGGATCACAAATTCCAAGCCAGCCCAGGTGACAAAGTGAGACCCTATCTCAAACAAGCGAAAAAAAAAATCCACCAAGTGGGCCCAAAGAGTGGACCATTGAGCCTCAGCAGCAGGCAGGCAGCTAAGCGAAGAGCCCCTGGGGCCAGCGTCAAGATGGACCCTCAGACATCTGCATGGGGCCCAGAGGAGGGCCACAAAAGTCAATGTATGTGATGAAAAAATATTCTCCAAAAGAGCTAGGCAAGCACTCAGAATGCTTTCAATCTACCTTGAAAAACATTTCAAAAGCAAAACAAACTTTGTCAACCATGTTCCTGACAGTGACAGCAACTGCCCAAACCAGGGTTGCTCAACGTTTGAGGCTAGGGAATGTGCTGGGGTGGGGCTGTCCTGTGCATCCCTGGCGTCTCTCCACTGGGTGCCCAACACCGCTCCCCATAGCTATGGCAAAAAGAAAAAAAAGAAAGAAAGAAAGAAAGAAAGAAAGAGTGTCCCCAGAGACTGCCTGGCATCCCCTGTGGGGCAGGACTGTCCCTGGGGGAGAGCCCCAGACTAGCTGAAGAGTGAAAGGCGGAGTGAACCTCCAGAGCCTGGTCACCATGCTCTCTGGTTCTCCCAGTCACCAGCCTGGACCCAGGGCGTGGTTGTTTCACCTCCCCATGCCTCAGTTTCCTCATCAGTGAGATGAAGAAAAAGGCAGCATCTACTTCTTGGGGTTACAGAGGACAGAATGAGTTAACATGTGAAGAACAGGGAAGTGTGCCTTTCCCTAGATGTATCATTTTAAGTAACTATTTAGGTACAAAAATTAATTAAAAGGCACTCTTTAATTATAATCTTAAATGTCTTTTTAACATTAAGAAAATCATGACAGGTCCCCAAAGTGCTATCTCCATCCCCCTTAAATAGCAGCCCTCGTTTTTTTCTTTCAAAAAGTTTTTTGTCATTTAAAGAGATAATTAACAATTATCTTAGCTGAAGTCAAAAGGGTCAAAATTAAATTTATACACAAATACCACCTCTAAGTATATTCTTCCAAGGTGGTGGTTGTCTTCACTTTTTTTAAGTATAGTTTAAGTTAGCACAGAGGTCTGGGGCAACCACGAGGGGACCCAGCTCTGTGGACATGGAACCATCTCCTGCCAGGGCTAGGGAGGCTGGTCCCTCTGGGATGCAGAAGAAAAGGTGCTGGTGGCCACATCAACAGCCCCGCCTGAGTCCTCAGCCCTCTGACCCTATCTCTGCCAAAGGGACAGCTGTAGGATTACTGGCGGTAGGGGGAACCACTGGCTTCCTCTGGTTGCAGGCAACCCCCCATGGTAGAATGTCCCAGGATACCCTCTCCCCAGTGAGGCGGGGGACCATGTGACCTGTGTGCTTCTGAGGTGTGAGTGCACCATCCATGGGTCCTACAGCATGCACACAGAAGGGAGGCTACAAGTGGAGGCTCCACATCCCTGAGGTAGCAAGGGAGCTGTGGGCTCTACCCTTGCATATGTCCCCGGTGCAGTGCGAGGAAGAACATCTGGAAAAAAGAACAACCAGAAGCGGGGTTGAAGAGCCCTTTCCTGGTCTGCCAACCCCTAAGAGAAAAACAAGGGTCACTTCCAGAGTTAGAAGGGGACAGAAGGACCAGGACGCTTCAAGGTGAGGGCAAGAAAGCTAGGGTCAGGACCCATCAGAGGCACTAGTGAGCCACAGCCAAAGAACAGAGGATGCAAGACAGAAGGACAGGAGAAAGTAAGCTTAGGGGAGCAACACCCTGCACAGCCCTGTCACTGTCACACCAACAGCAGATGGGATGGGCCAGGGGGAGACCTAAGGCCCTGTCTGGAGCCAGAAGCGCACCATGGAGGAGCCAGGAGGGAAGCTGGCGGGAAAGGGGAAGCCCCACGTGACATGGTGCAGCGGGGGCAGGACCTGCACGAAAGGGGGCCCTGGGCGAAGTGGCCGGACGACGATAGACCCCAAAGACTGGGTGGCAGAGCAGGGCCCTGAGAGCCAGGAAGCGGGCAGAGGACATCACTCACCCATGGAAGCCCCCGGTTAACCTTCTCCTCGTCCCACAGGACTCACTGTTGGTGGTGACTGCTTTCCCAGCTCCCAGGTGCTAACACCAGGAAGATGGAGGCAGAGGTCCCTGCCCTCACAAAGGGTCCCTATGGAGGGGTGGAAACTCCAAGCGGCAGATACACAGTGAGACAGGTGCCCACAGTACAGCTCAGTCTCCCAGGCGGTGACACTGAACCTCCGCTCTGAGGGAGGCCAAGGAGCTTGCACTCTGCATTTCCAGGTGGAAAGAAGAGCGAGCACCCCATCAGGAGCTTGCTGAGACTCCTGTGCCAACCTCCCTCTGGCAACAATTGTCCCTACAATTGTACATGGCCTCCAAGGGCCATGACTACAATCTCTACTCTGTTCCCTCCACCTGCCTGTCACCTGGACCTACCTTCTCCGGCTTGTGCTCTAAGACACAGCTCAGATGCCAGCTCCCCCAGATGGCCTAGCTAAAGTGCACCCGCCTACCCACATGCACCTGTGCTAGACAGAATGCTCTAGGAAGATCTTACAAGTCACATTCTGCCCAGTGTAACTGAGCTCTTGTCAAGGATGACAACTGGGTCTTATTCATCTCGGTGTAACCAGTGTGTAACAAGCGGCCCAGCACTTATGATCTCTGGATGTCTAGACTGAATGAACTCACCAGAGCTTTTCTGGTTTTTTTCTGCCTTTTTCTTTTCTTTTTTTTTTCTTTTTTTTTTTTTTGCGTGGTACTGGAGGTTGAACCCAGGACCTCACACTTGAATGCTTTGCAAATACTGTGCCACTGAGCTGCACCCCCAGCCCATTTATTACTTTTTGAGACAAGGTCTCACTAAATTATGCAGACTACCTCTGGTCTCCAACTCGTGATCCTCCTGCCTCTGCCTCCTAAATCGCTAGGATTACAGGTCCAACACCTCACCAGGCTCTCTGCTTTTCTTTCAACAACAGCAGTGGTTCACGCCCTCAGGGAGCTCAGAATCACCTGGGAAGAGTTTACAACCTAACAATGGGGACAAGGGAGGCGCCACACTTACCAGTTCATAATCTCTGGAAGGGGAATGCAGGAAAAGCTATTTCTAAAACTGTTTTCCATGGCCAGGCATAACAGGACACACCTGGATACCCAACAACTCAGGAGGCAGAGGCAGGAGGATTGTGAGTTTGAGGCCAGAGGCAGCCTGCATAACTTATCAAGACCCTGTCTCAAGACAAAAAATTAAAAAAGGGGTTGGAGGTGCAACTCAGTGACAGAGCACTTGGAAAACATACACCGGCCCTGGGCTCAACACCCCAGTACCACCTAAAAAAAAAAGAGAGAGAGAGAGAAAGAGAGAAAGAAAGAAGGAAAAGAAAGAAAGGAAGAAAGGAAGGAAAGGCTGTTTTCCAGATGCTGAAATCAGTAACTTACACAATAATTCATTTTTCAAAGCCAGGTGATAATCCAATCACTTGGATACTCCCCAGGTGATTCTAGTATCAGACCTAAGAGGCTCACCTGCAGTTACTGACACATCAGGGAAGGCTAACAGTGACTGAACAGAGTATCTATTACGCTCCACACTAAGTACTTTATGCACAGTGCCAGAACTATCTTGATCTCAACGCATTTTACAGATGGGAAAACTGAGACTAAGAATTTTTTCAATGGCCCAAGGTCACAGAGTGATGGAGAAAGGTTCTGCTAGAGTCTCCACCATGTCCCTGGGAAATGACAGTGAAGCTATCCAAGACATCTATTTTCAAAATACATATTCTGCAAGGCACGGTGGCGCACCCTTGGAATCCCACCGACTCAGGAGGCAGGAAGATCGCAGGGTAACTTAGCAAGACCCTATCTCAAGATAAGAATTTTTTAAAGGGGTTAGGAGTGCAGCTCATTGATAAAGCGCTTGCAAAATGTGCGCGAGGCCCTAGGTTCAGCAGCCCCCCGCCCAGTACCGCAAATAATAATAATTTTAAAACACCATGATTCCTAGGCCTCCAAACTCCAAAGAGGAAGGTGCGCACCTGCGTTTTTTAAAAAAATTGCTTTATCTTTGCGAGAACAAGCCGGTTTGCCATCACCGCACCGTGCAGCGCTGCTTCCTGAACACCAGAGGGCGCGCTGGGCTAGCCTATTGGCCTATTGACCCCCCCGCCGCACGCTTGACCCGGGCGCCTCCCGGGGACCCTCGAGCCTCTAACAATCACTTCAGACTCGCAACGTCCTCACCACGCGGGGCGGCACAGCGGCCCAGGCCCGCGAGGCCGCGGGGTCCAGGTGCGTCCCTCCAGATGCGCCCCACGTACGGCGGCCCCGCTGCGCCCCCTTACTTGGCATAGTAAACCCAGCCGTCCTTGGTGGTCCTCTCCTCCCAGCCCGGGGGCAGCTCGTCCTCGCTGTCGGTGTCGTCCAGGCCCGCGTAACGCAGGGCTGCCATGGCGGAGATGAGAGACTACAGCCCGCGGAGCTGCCCAGGAACTCACTCGCGCCTCAACCGAGCGTTGCGCGCGTTGGGGCCTGACCGCTCGCGCCTGCGCACTACGCCAGCCAGGACCACAAGGCCCACTCCGTAGCCAAAGTCCAGGCTCCTCAATTTTGTAGCTGCCGACGTAAAAGAGGCGGAGCCTTGAGAAACGGGTCGTGAAAGCGCTGAGGAGATTGACTTGCTGTTCAGCTGGACGTAAAAGCCGGAGAACGCGCTTCGCTCCGCCGTCTTCTCGGCCTCGGGGAAGGGGCGTGCGCATCCAGTCACGGCCCGGCACGCCCCCCCGTTGCTGGGTGACCCGTAATCACTTCCGCATTGCTTCGGCCAATCCCGAAGGAGTTCTAGCACCTACGCATCCTGGGAAATGTAGTCCATACCCAACAGGACTATAAAGGTGGGGACGGAAAGGAGGAATTCTGATGGTCGTGTCCTGAGCTCCAGACTTTGTTTTAGAGTCTTGTGGAGAGTTAACTTCTCTTATTAAAAACCATCCAGAGCTTGCCACCACCCAGGCTGATTCACAAGCTTTGTTAGGCATGGTTACACAATGTATACATACACAATATTATGTAACCTGGAGAAATTTTAAATACAAATCCTCACTCCTCCTCATTTCCCAGCCTTGAAGAAGGCTCTTCCAGCCACAGCATGATTTTGGCAACAACAATGGCTGACAGGTTTGGAGTGCTATTTAATATGGGGTGCTGGTCAACAATTCATAGGCTGTGTCTCTCATATACTTGACACCTCTGTAATGTGGGCACACCTCAGAAAGGTAGCTAGCTACCCAAGGGGACACAGAAGAAATCACAATCAGCTTATTTCTGGCAACTGAGACCTCATCATTGTGTTACAATTATTTGCCCGTCTGTGTACTCCCAAGTCAGCCAATAGAGCTTCTTATACTTCTATCACTAGCCCTTGGCAAAATGTTAGATCTGAAATTTTATTAGATGAATAAATGTGATTTTTAGTTTTGGCCTTCTATGAATCAACCTAATTAAAAACAAAAATTCCATGATGGGCGCTGTAGTGCATACCTGTAACAGAGCTACTCAGGCGGCTGAGACAGGATTCATAGATGGAGGCCAGAGCAGCCTGTGAAACTTATCAAGACCCTGTCTCAAAATTAAAAAGTGGATGGATGTGGCTCAGTGGTGGAGCACTTGCACAGCATGTGGTAGGCCCTGGGTTCAATTCCCAGTACTGAAAGAAAAAAATTTTCCAAATTTACAAAATAAATTCAAGTAATTTTAGAGGATTGACAAGTATGTCCTGTATCCAAAACCTAAAGCATATATTCAATTTATCCTTACCTATGGAGTTTTTCGGAACATTCCCTATTTAGAACTTGCTTCCCAGTCCTGTGCTACAGGAAAATCTACTATGATTTCTCTGCCATAGATCTCAGGGAATTCAAGCCTCCCTCAGAAAAGTTACATATTAAAATATTTTTAATTACATATTTCAAGCTGATTTTTGTCTTCAAATCCTGAAACTGAATATTTCTGTAGAATTCCTGTTCTGCATACTCTTTAGGCCAGATACCCACTTTCCTGAACATGTCCAAGGAAAAACCAACTTAGTGAGAGCATCTCACACTTTTAACAGGCCTTCTATCCCACCTTGAGCCCAGCATGCCTTTTCAAATCCACATGCATTTATATTTATATCTGCTACTCTGCCGCTTACCTCAATTTAGTCCCTATCACTTCTTACCTAAGCCCATTTATTTATTTGACATGCATAGGAAATTAAGTCACAAAGTCCCCTGATTGTGGGGAGAGGAATGAATAAGTTCAAACTGACAATTCGCAGTTCCTGCAATTATCTGTGGCCTTTGTTCAAGGCCTGGCTGCTTAGGTTGATCTCAGGTTGCCCTGGCCAGAGCCTTTCCTGACACCTGTTGCCTGTGACTGGACATTGCCCCACAGACAGTGACATAGTATGGTATCCTACAAACTAGAGAGCGGTTCCCCTAGTAAAATCCTAAACATCTGGGTCAACCCTTTGCTGCTCCTACATTAACAATTTATTCCGAGGCTTCCCCTGCCATTGACATCAGGGCTTCTCAACCTCAGCACTACTGACATTTGTGACCAGAAAATGCTTGGTTGTGGGGCTGTCCTTTTCATTGTGGGATGTTTAGCAGCATCTTTGACATCTACCTACTAGATGCCAGCAGTGTCCTCTTCTCTCAGAGCAACTGAAAATGTCTCTAGAGGTTGCCAATTTTGGCCCAGGTTGAGAATCACAGATCTATACTGATGATAAGTTAAGAAATTACTAACTTGTGAATCAAGTGAATTATTTCAAGACTTACAGGAGGGGCACTTCGGAGCCCATTTCAGAGCCCATTTCTGGCAGAAGATTCACAAGGTGGTCCATAGACCCTGGTGGCGGCAATATAGGCTTTGATCACAGGGTTTTGGGCTGTTGCTTGTCTGTACTCGTCTCTCAGATGCCTACACCCTCTGCAGGTCAGAGACACAGTGGCAGAAACCTGGCTAGTCCACACACCAATAATGGTCTCAAGTGGTTATTAAGATTTCATCTTACTCCCCCTCTTCCTACCTCTTATTTGTTAGACTCTCTCAGAAGACTAAAGACAACATACAGGCATTTGGGAACTTTTTAAGTTTTAGAATGCCAGGTCTTAGCATCTTTTGGCTTCATTACAACACATTGTTTAGGTCAGGCTTATTTGATTACAAGGAGTAAAGACTGATTCAACAACAAGGGTTTATAATCAGAATTCACATTCACTGAACTGAAATGTTATTCTTTATAATATATAAAGAAGCTCAAAGGCCTATATTTCTTCTCTTGTGGCTTCATGGTCTCTTGTATTAAGCACCTCCCACACCCGCTCCTGATATCCACAGACATCCTACTCAGTGGACTCCATTGTCACCCTACTAAGCTTTCTCTACTTTTGGTTTCTGGCCCTTAGGACTTTAGCTTCACGGTAGCTATTTGTTCTTATAAGTATCTGTCAGCAGGCAAGCCCTACTTACCCAATGGGTAAGATTATAATGGGGCGGAGGAACCTTAAGTTTATCCATAGGCCAACGTTCTGAAAATGTAACCTGAAGAAAACTTCAAAAATGGTTTGTTTTTTAAAGACAACTGAACCACAGTGATTTTTTTTTTAACGAATGTGTGATTACACAACTTCACACCAGATGGCGCTATCTGCCCACAAGTTTGAAGGCTAAAGTGCAGTTCCCAACAATTTCTTCTTCCTTTGAATTTTCATTACTTTTTGATTAATTACATCTGTAATAATTGATAGTTTATGATCCTAAGATTTCTGAATGCAATTTGGCATCACTCAAAAGAAATGCATGTGGTGGCATTAAGTTTTAGTGTAATATTCCTAAAGCCACAACTCTTTAGTTTATGATTACCATCAAGATGGTCATTTCCCTCCCCTCCACCGTCATACATACAAACACCCCAACAACTCTGCACACCTGATTTAACTTAAATCAACATTCCTTGCTAAATCAAGCCAAGGTGTTGGTGGCAAACTCACTCCATATCCTGAGGAGATCAGAGAAACTTCCTGACTCTTCTGCTAAGTATCTCATGAAAAGGGAACCAGTAAGGAAGAATACTGAATGGGATTCTTAGAGAAAATTCCCAGTCAACGTGACAGGGGAGAGTTTGGGTACCACCATTTCCTGTCATTTATCTTTGGAACTCAAATAATGTCATTTATAAGCTGAGTGACAGTGGGCACATCTCTTAACTTCCCTTAGTTTCACTGTTTGGAAAATTAAAATAATATTGCTGCCTAGCTCACAACAGTGTTGAGAAATTAAATGAGCTAACACATGTCATTAATGTAGCTATCAGAGTTTGATCAGGAAAACAGGCCAGTGTTTCAAAACTAGAATTTAAGAAAGGGTGTTTATCACACAGGATACGAAAGAGCTGAGAAGACAGATGCAGTTGGTTACACAGGTGAGAGACTGAGCAAGGAGAGGACAGCCATTTCAAGGGAGCTAGAAATGAGGAGGGCTGAGGTTTATGTCAGTTGGTAGAGTGCTGCTCTCTGCTCTCTAAGGCCCTGAGCTCAATCCCCAGCACCGCAAAAATGAGAGAAGGACCTAGCAGCCCATTCCCAAAACAATCACAAAACAATCAGCCATCGAAAACCCTATGAATAGCAGAGAAGCATTGACATAGTTCCAGGCATGGCACAGTGTCAGGGAGTGTTTCATCCTGTCATACTTTGGGTCACTATGATTTGGACCTGATTTGATGCACTGAACAATGAGGAATGGAAACGACAGTCACTGGAGGAAAACCCCTACAGATGTCATCGCAGAGGAGAGAAGAACAGCCTGGCTTCCAATTGGATAAAGCTGCCTAGAAGCCAGGGATAGATGTGAAGGTGGCAGGAGGAAACAGGTACTGAGCAGCATCAGCACTTAATGCCTTGTAAGAGTTGACTATGGCTTCCTGAACCCATGATGGGATGGGGACGGCAGGTAGCAGGACCACACTGCACCCCTGAGGTAGGGTGACCACATCATTTTATATTCCAGAGACATTTTGAAGAAAGAATTGCTATTAAGGGTTACTCTAAGGAAACCAGGTATGGTTGCACACACCTGTAATCCTAGTACTTATGAGGTTGAGGCAGGAGGATATGAGTTCCAGGTCATCCTGGGCTACATAGTCAAGACCCTGTCCCCAAAACAAACAAAGCCTGTGAGTTCGGTCCCAATGTGGAAGATGTTGTATGTCAGCCCAACTCTCCTGAACTCACAGCTCCTTCCCCAGTCTACACGTCCTTGGTCTTACTATCTGTACAGTTCTTATCTCTATAGGCCCTCCATGCATCTGAACACCTCAGAATTTTTTTTTTTTTGGTAGTGTGGAATGTAAAGACTGATTTCATGAGGTATCAGATGAAAATGTATTTGGAATTGGTCATTTGTGTTACATTCTAGTAAAGATCTCGTCCACATCTTGTCCATGCACTGAGACCTTGTTTGGGACTGAGTTTAAAGGAGATAGACTAAACACAGTAAGCTGGCTGAGGAAATTTCAAGCCAGTGAAGCATGTGGGCTGTGGCATGGTCATAACTAACTGCCTTTATCTGAACTTTATCTGAAAATCAGGAGCCAAAAGTCATGCAATAAGATTTGAAAAACATGTTCTTTGGTCAGAAAATGTTGTTTAACCCTGGAGCTGTTGAAAGTGTGGCTGCTGAAGAGAAGAGAGTCATTTAAAAGAAGCCAAGTAATTTTCATCATGATGGTAAGATGGCTTGAGGGCACCTCGAATTGAACAGATCTCACCCATCACAAGTGCAAAAGTTTAAAGGGCATTTTGTCGTTGTTTGTGGGGCATCACCCTGCCGCTGGACTCACTCCGGCTGTGAGCAAGAACCAGCTGCCAAAGACCTGTCACCTGATGACGGGGAGCCGTGCACCCAAGAGCCATGCTGCCCAGAAAGGAGGCTTATGCCCACGGCTGCTCTGAGAAGCCTTGAGAAAGGCAGGATCATAGGCTTATGCCCACAGTGGCTCCTTGCTTCTTTCTTCCCAGTGAAGACACCAACTCCAAGTGCTCTGCTCCAACACCTCTTGTTTCCTTGTCTGTCCTGGTCAATGGAATGAACCCAAACTGCTCCGTGTATTGCCCTTATATACTCTCCAGGGACTAGCCGGGGACCAATCAGAGGCAGTCACCCCATACCGGTTTCAGCCAATCAGGGGGGATATGCAAATTTGGTTTTGTAGAAGTAGCCAATCAGGGATAGTTCCCAAATGGTCCAATCAGCAGCCATTCAGGGGTTTAGAAACAGCCAATCAGTGTCAAGGGGTCTGAGGTGAGGGATTGGAGTCCAGTGCCATTTTGGGGAGCTCGATGACCCTGAGTTCTGGGATGTAGGGCAAAGGTGACTGCCTGGGGAACAAGCCTCAGTCCTCCAAGGGGCCTAGATAGGCCCCGGGGCAAACTGCCTCTCTAGGCAGTGCCCTACGGTTGTTGTTATTTTTTATTATTGCCATTAGCATTAATCTCTAAGAAAATGAATATAAAATAGGAAACATGTCCTGGCCTCCTTAGCAGTGCATTATTTTTATCTCCCTTTATTAGTAAATGATGATGGGCACAGGGTAATATACAGCATTGGCTTTTTCCATTATGCATCCTTTAGATCACTTCTGGTGACACTTTCCTCAACCCACAAGGTTTATGGAGACTTATGGCTAATATGTAGCAAAACTCAAATGCATATTTGGGTTGTATATAAAGGTTTTAATGCACTCAAAATACTGCATTGAGAAGAAAACTCCAGGGCAACCTACTCCCACCGGGTCATGTATTGTTGTTGTTAGGTGCCATCAAGTCCATCTGACTCATAGCAACCCTTATAGGGTTTTCAATGGCTGATTGTTTCTGTTTTGGGATTGCCTCACGAGTGGATTTCCACATCCTTCCCCCATACAGGGTCATGTAGGGAGGTGTTTTCCAACATTCAGTCATTCAGGCACTCAGGCAGCTGCAGCTGTGATCCAAGGGGACCAGCCTACTGTTCAATCTGGAGACAGACTTTAGCACTGTCAATGAGATGCTGGTTTAGCAGGCATTCAGAATGCAAGACTTACTGGGTCATGGAGGTTTCCACTCAGATTTCAAAGGAAGGCTCAAGAGGGCAGGCAATGTGTGGGAGGGTTAGAATCCCTGCAGGCAGCTCCTCAGAAGGTGATGTGTGAGGATGCAAGGGTGAAGCCAAAAATGCAACAGAGACTTCAGGAAGATAGAGGTGTCAAGAATGTGAAATATGTGCAGAGAAAAACTGCAGGCAGTGGTCAGAAAGAAAGCACAAGAGAGAGGCTATGTGGGCTGCAACCAGCAAGCACATAGGGGCTGGGCTGGCCTAGCTCACTGAAGCTCACATCTCAACACCATGTGCCATGGACGCTGGATATAAATCTACAGGATTTAGTATTTTCCCTGATGGGTTTCTGTCTTTCTTTGGTCCCATCTCACCTTTCTATACCTTCATTCCTTCCTTTTAAAATGGGAATGTGTACTCTGTGCCATCATGGCTTGAAAGAATGTACTTTGTTTTTTGTTTTACAGGTGCACATAACACAGGTCAGAGTTTGCCGTGAGTCCCAGAGAAGACTCTGAAATTGGACTTTGGAACAATGTTGGAACTGTTGATTCAATGGGGACTCTTGGAGATGGAGTAAATGTATTTTACTTTATGGGATGGCCATGAGTCTTTTTGGGGTCGGAGTGGAATGTGATGGTTTAAGGCAGCAGTCCCCAACCTTTTTGGCACCAGAGACTGGTTTTGTGGAAGATATATTTTTTCCATGGATGGGAGGGGTCACTGGTTTCAGGATGATTCAAGCACGTTATACTTATTATCTAAACACAGATGAAGCTTTCCTTGCTAGCCTGACACTCACATTGGAACCATCCTGTAGCCTGGGTTTATGGACTCCTGGTTTAAGATATGTTCAGGTCTCAAGCTGACACAGGGTGAACTTGTGAAACTTAAATCTTGTCTGTCAACTTGATTAGATTGGGAAGTGACTAAGAGTACTTGCTGTGTCTATGAGTATGTTTACAGAGAAGGTTAACTAAAAGTGAAAGACCTGCTGCGAACGTGGGTGATACTATCTTATAGGCTGGAGACCAGATGGAATAAAAGGGGGAAATGGATAGAGCCCAGGGGCACACGCATTCTCTCCTTCTGCTTCCTGTCCACCAAGATGTGAGGTGTTCTGCTCTGCCATGCCTTCCCCACCATGATGCACTAGAACTTCTGAAACTGTAAGGCAAAATAAATTTTTCCTCCCTTGTTTCTTTCAAGTATTTTTCACAGCAGGGGAAAGTCTAACACAAGAAAATATAAAGAACTAAAACGTTAGCCATAAAAAAAAATAAGTAATACACTAAATAAATGGGCAATGGTGTGAACAGACACTTCTCAAAAGTCAAAGTACAAATGGCAAATAAATATATGAAAAGTGCTGAACATCTTTACCTATCAGGGAAGTGCAAATCAAACCTACATTGAAATTCCATCCACCCAAGTCAGAATGACTATCCTCAAGAATACAAAAAATAACAATAATAAATTCTGGTGAGTGTGGCAAGCAAATAGAACACTTACACAATACTGGAGGAAATGTAAATTAATTCAGCCACTATGGAAAATAGTATGCAGGGTCCTCAAAGAAATAAAGGTTGAATTATAACAAAATCCAGCTACACTTCACCTAAAGGAAATGAAGTCAGCATATAAAAGACAAACCTGCATACCCATGTTTATTATAGCATGATTTATAACAGCTAAGCTATGGAATCAGCCTAGGTGCCTGTCAACAAATAAACAGATAAAGAAAATATGATATGTAAATATGATATGTATACACAATGGAGGGCTGGGATTTAGTTCAGTTGGTAGAGTCTTGCTCTGTGTTCTCTGAGGCCCTGGGTTTGATCCCAGTCCCACAAAATAGGAGAAGGACCTGACAGCCCACTCCCCAATCAGCCATTGAAAACTCTATGACTAGCAGAGAAGCACTGACATAGTGCTGGGCATGGCACAAGTGTTGGAGAGTGTTTTGTCTGTTGTACACAGGGTTGCTGAGTAGAACCTGACTCAAAAGCACCTAACAACCAACCAACAACATATACGGTGGAGTATAATTCAGCCATACAGGAGAAGAAATTCTATCCTTTGCAGGAAAATAGATGGAATCGGAGATCATCATGATAATTGAAGTAAGAGAGATGCAGAGAGACAGGTATTACATGTTTTCCCTCATATGTGGATACTGGGGCAGGGGGGAATTCTTAAAGGTCTTTCTGGGTATTGATATCAACCTTCAAATGATCACATATATTCAAACAATATAATATCAACTACATGAGTTTTAAAAACTTGAAACAGTATAACTTTAAATTCTCTCTCATCTTTAGTGCTATTTTTTGTCACGCTTTGCCTGCCCCATGCACCTATGCCTCAGGGAGAATCTCTTCCCACACGTTCATCCTCCAGTAGCCCTAGATTGCTAGTACTTGGTACCTGGTGTTTGCTGACTTAGTAGTAGCATCCAAGAGTGGTTTCTACAGTCCTGGTCTAGCCTTAGCACTAGAGACTCCCTCCCCCATTCCACATTTTTGGAGATGGGGCTTTGTCAGTGACCTTGCTCCTACCTAGATGTAGACAATCTCTAATGAGCTTTACCCAGCACATTTTCCTGTTCCCCACTCATGCGTACAGAATTTGAAAACTCTCCTCTTCCTCAGTCTCAATAGGTCTTCACCAAGGACCTGAGAGAGAAGCTTTGCTGCTCTTTCCCCAGTGACTCTGGGATTTTGTGCCTTTGTGCAAAAGAGTCTGTGCAGTGCTATATGTCTGCACCCCAGAAGACAGGATTTCTCCAGTCTTACTATCCACCCCCAGTGTTATGAACACCTGGCAGACATCCATGGAGAAGAGTCTGGGATGGGCGTAACTTCCTCCTAGAATATGAGGTTCCCTGGGACCAGCCTGCACTTAGCCTCTAGCACTACAGCAAACTTTCTAGTCATGCTTCTCCCGTCTATGATATCATCTTCCACCTGTATGTGGGAGATGAGGCAACTCTCACAGCCCACCTCCCCTCTAACATGCTTGTCTTCCTTTCGATTTCAGGGTGATTTGCAAAGCCACCCCCTGAAGAGGAATCTTCCTATAATGGTGCCTCTCACTTCATCCTTCCCTTTCTGAGCCAGATGGATTCATCTCAAGCCAAAAGCACAGACACTGATTTGGTTTCCAAAGGAACAGTATTTTTAAAAATTGAGGTCACAAGCACAAACACTCCTCTTTTGCCTCTGTACAGCCCACCACACATTTCTATAGCCTCAACAATAAACACCTTCTATAGAAGAGCCCTGTCCCTGCTGTTCCAATCTTCCAAAGCTGCAGGGGCCTCCCTATCAGAGCTCAACGTGTTCTCGCTGGGGTGGTCTCTCTGCTGTGTCCTTCGCCCAGAGCTGAGTCCACAAAACCACTTCCTTGTCTTTCAGCTTGTATGCTGCCTGGGTGGTGGCACCAATCTGCAGGTATCCTTCCTTCTGGTCATACTCTGGCCAGTAGGGCAGACCATCCCCATTGGGGTTCCTGGGAACAGAAGGAAAAAGCCACTGTGTGGTCCCCACATTTACCTGAGATAGGCATGTATGCCCTGGCTCACCTCTGCTAGGAGGCCTGTACATTTCCGGAAACAGGCAGCTCTCCCTTCCTGGGGCAGCCAGGCCATTTTCCTACCTTAAATGTCCCCCAAAGCTCATGGCAAGGCTTGATACTCATGAACAGCCCTATAGAGAGGTGGTAGAGACTTTCAGAGATGGGACTAGTTGGAGGAAGAGGACACAAGGGTGAGTCCGTGAGGACTCTGGTCCTTGCCCTACCTCTGCCACCTGGCTGCTACCAGGTGAGAAGCTCCACCTACTAATGTGCCTGCCATCATGTTCCGTCTTGCCAGAGGTCCAGAGTGACTGGGCCAAGGGACCTGGGATTGAAACCTTGGAATCCATCAGCCAACATAAACATTTCCATTTTAAAGTTGAACAGTCGCAGACATTTTGTCACCACAAGCCCAACTCACCCAGCTCCCACTGTTTGGGCACGATGGTCATAGGGACAGAGGCCTGACCACTCAAACATTAGGAACTGTGCCTTGGGGTGCCCCACCACCCCCAACTGCCCTCCCTGCCCCTCACTGCCACTGGCCTCACCCACTCCGAGCAAAGTTGGCCCAGAATTTCATCACCATCTTGCTGAGATTCTTCTCCTCTTCTGAGGCACCCTCTGTGAGGAGGAAGGAACAAAAAAACTTTTGTGACTCAAAGTGTGGTTCCTAGGCCAGCGACATTGGCAACACTTGGGAGCTATTTAGAAATTCAGGGTGGGAGCCCTCACTCCATAGCTACTGCATCAAAATCTGCTCTGTAAGAACCCCCTGCCTAACTGGTGCGCGTTTTTATCTTGAGAACGAGCAACCGTGATTGAGGACCCAGCAGCGAGCATGAAGCCAGCCCATAGGCTTGCTGCCTTTGTCTTCCATACCCACCAGTCCCTCCCTCCTCAGGGTGGAAAGGCCACACCCTACCTCTACCTCCCAGCACTGCTGGCCCTTGGGTCTTTTCTCAATCTTCTACACACACCCATATTTTCAGAGAGTCAGAAAGTGTTCAAATTCAAAGGTCCTAAGGAACGACCCTGCTGGGGCTCGCCCAGAGGCACTCCTGTGTCATCAACAGCCAGGAGGTGGGTCAGCCACCACAGTCACCTGCTGGTAGTTATGGTATTGCAAAAGGTTTTTTAAAAAATATCTTATTATTAAATAAAAGTAAAATGTGCAAGTTTGAGGTGTGTAAATAGATGAACAGATACACATGACACTCGATTCAAGGTTAGCAACAATTCTAACCTTCCCCTCACTCACATTTGGACATGCTGCTGTGAATGGCAAATTAAGCGATGACATTCTTGCCCTACAGCAGGCTCCTGCATGTAACCCATCACCTGTCCTACTGAGGTCACTGGTCAGGACTCAGAGTGATTATGGCTCAGGGTACATCCACTGTGCATGTTAGAGCACAAGAAATGTCAGGGGCTCCATAATCATCACGCAGCTCATCCCTGTTAGAGCGTGTCAGGAAACCAAGATCAGGAGAGGAGGAGAAGGTGGCCTTGAGCAACACTGGACTCCAACCAAGACTGGAACCCAGGCCTCCTAACTGCAACCCCACAGCCAGCAAAGACACATTACCTTTTAAAAAGGGGGCCCCAAATACTGAGAAGAGCTCATCCCCATGGTCTCCAAGCACCGTCTTGGGTCTCAGATCCAATGAGAAGCTTGGGCGATACTGAAACTCATACATGTAGGTGGGGGCTCCAGCATCTGAGAAGACATGGAGTCATGCACAGTTCATGTGACCTGGTCAAGGTCTCCACCCTTCAGGAAACCCCCGTTTACACACACAGGACAGAAACAGAGTTTGAGGAAAAACAAGTGTCTTGGTGTGCACAGCTAGTTGAAATGAAATTGGGATGTGAGGCAGATGTTTATTGAATGAATACAATGCATAAAAACACACACCAGGTGTGTTCCAGGGATAACATGCTACTGCTCATTCATTGCAAGAAAATCTACAACTAAATAGGTTTTTCCATTCAGTCTAGTTCTGAATATTTCTAGTGTTTTTCTCACTCATTCACAGTGAAGCAATTCCAAGTTCCTCATGTGGAAATGAGGAATTTAAATAAGAATATACACAGAGATAGAACAATCCATCTCCTATATGTCAGGAAACCACCAAAGTTAAGGTTCATATTTTAGCCATCTCATGTATCCTGCTTCCTGCTTGGCTCAGTGAGGATTAAGGCTTTAAAGTGATAAGGTGATGGGAAAAAAGAGGATCCAGAAAAGGTGAACTTGCCTCTTCTCCTCTCCTCTGCCTTCCTCTCACTGCTGAAGATATCCTTCTAAGCCCAAAGACATCACTTTCCCTGCTGATCGGATGATTGAAGCCATCAGTCTCTCCTTATGGACTAACCCACAGACTACCAGCCTGGGGACCTCAGCAATTTGCACTGACATAACGCTCAGACAGGAGTCAGTCTACCAGGGGAAGGGTCAGGTCCAAATCAGCCTGGTGGAGAAATTTTACAACCTTCCCCCCATGGACATGATAGGTAAATTTAAAAATGCATAAAAAGAAAAAAAGCTACAACACTCATAATACTACCACCTAGAGAAGGATTCTGTTGTATGTTAGCACACAAATCTTTTATTTAAGTATCTTTTATTTTGAGATAGGGTTGCACTAAACTGCACAGATTGCCTCTGGCCTTGAATTTGTGATCCTCCTGCCTCAGCATCTTGAGTCACTAGAATTATAGGCATGTGCCACAACACCCAGCTAAAACACATATTAAAGTATCTGAAGGGAAAGACAGATGGCAAGAAAATAATAGGAGGGGACTGCAATATCTCCATTATCAACGATGGATAGATCATCCACAGAAAATTCATAATGGACTTTAACACCACTTTGGACCAAATGAACCTCCTGGAAATGTACAGAATATTCCATCCAATGACAACAGAATGCACATTCTTCTCAAGCACCCACAGAACACTCTCCAGAAAAATCTCTCAGGTTAGGGCACAAAATAAGCCTTTGATAATTTAAAAAGCCTGAAATTATAGCAAGTTCTGTTCTGAGTAGAGTGGAATGAAACTAGAAATAAACAGGAGGGATTTTGTCAAATTCACAAATTCATGGAAATTAAACAACATGCTCCTGAAGAACCACTAAGACAATGAAGACATTGAAGTGGAAATTTTGATAAATCTTCAGGCAGTTGAAAATGGAAGCACAGCCTACCAACACTTATGGGACACAGCAAAAGCAGTTCTAAAAGGAAAGTTTAGAGCAAGAGGTAAACATAAAAAGAAGAGCCAAGTACCATGGCACGTAACTGTAATCCCAGTGACTTTGGGAGGCTGAGTGAGGAGGATCACAGGTTCAAGGCCAGAGGCAATCTGTGCAATTTAGTGAGATCTTGCCTCAAAATAAAAGAAAGTAAATAAGGAGCTTAGGTTACAGCTCAGATGTATAGTACTTGCCTAGCATGCATGAGGCCCCAGGCACAAGCCCACAGTACTGGAAAAAAAAAAAAACTCAAATAAACAACCTAAGGTCTCATACTTTAAGGAATTAGAAAAGTAAAAACAAAGTCTAAAGTTAGAAGAGAGAAGGAAGTCATAAACATCAAATCAGAAATGATTTTGAGAGTACAAAAAATAAAAAAGATAAAATCAAAAACATGTTTTTTAAAGAAGATTTAAAAACCTGATATACCTTTAGCTACTACATTAACCACCTGCAGCCTTACCACTGTGTTTTTTTATCACAATTATATAGTTCTGAATTTTGCAACATGTCCATCCACCTAGGGAGAGAGATCTGGACTAGAAAACCATTTCCTGGCATCAGACGAGGTGCATAAGGGCTGACAGAAAAATGTGAGACTTGTGAGCCTTCCCAAATGGCACCCACAAAGGGTGACCTCCCAGCTAGGTGAGCTCACCTGTAATCTCACACTCCATCTGCCCAGGCTTGCATCAGTGTCAGGTTATGACAGACCCAAACCTGTCTCAGCTTGGCCACAATAACACAAACCAAGATGGACAAATGCCAACCACAGACATTGAGAACAGCCACACTCCTCCCTCTGAACCTCATACCACCCCTCCTTTTGGTCTTCTTGGTCCTGCATAACCCTCCTGACCCTATACCTGATTCTATTCTTCCCCCACACCCCACTGTTAACAACCTACTTTAAAACTCACTCTAGCCAGGTGCTGTGGCACATGCCTGTGATCCCAAGTGACCCAGGAGGCTGAGGCAGAAGGACTGCAAGTTCAAGGCCAGAGACAGTTTGCGCAATTTAGCAAGACCTTGCCTCAAAATAAAAAATCAGAAAGGGGCTGGAAGTGTGGCTCAGTGGTATAGCATTTGCACAGCATGCATATGGCACTGGGTTCAACCACCAACACTGCAAAAAACAAACAACAACAACAACAACAACAACAACAACAACAACAACAACAAAACTCTAGCTCTGAATGGGGAAAAGTACCAAGACCCATCTACCAACACTTGCCTTCTAGTCCCACTGACCACTCTAACTTCAGGGAAGGAGCCCCTGTGGCCGATGTTTGTGGTCCTCACTTATACTCTGTCTCTGGACAGGTGGCCTGATATCCACCCCTAGCACCTGTAACTCTGTACCCAGACTTTTTTCTGACCATGAGACTACTGGACCCCCATGTACATCAGGACACAGCCCTACAGAACTAGCAGCCCCTTGGAAAAGCCTTCAACCAATGACCAGGGGGCACTGGTGGGTAAATACCCAAGGCCCTTGCTGCTCAGACAGGATAACCCTCAGATGTGTCCTCTGCTTGTTTCCCAAGGCTTCTCCTCTCTAGCTGCCCACAGTGGACAGGGACTGGGCAGTGCACCACCTGTCTTCCCTTTGTCATTTCCTCATCTCCCTACTGGTGTTTCTGGGATCCCCTGCCTAATTGTTGTTGTTGTTATGTGCTGTTGACTTTGGTCTGACTCATAGCAACCCTCATAGTGTTTTCAATGGCTGTTTCAGGATTGCTTTGAGAGTGGATTGCCACATCCTTCTCCCATTTTTGCAGTGCTGGGAATTGAACCCAGGACCTCAGAGACTGCAGAGTGGTTTTCTACCAACTGAGCTAAATCCCAGCCCCCTGCCTAATTACCCACTTGCATTTGCATCTTTTTCTCACAGTCTCCTAGTGACAGAAACCTAACAGGACATTGTTCCTCCCCCAGCAGGTGGAATTAGTCTTTGAGGCCTGACGCTCAGCAGTTTCCCATAGTTTGTCTAGGCCAGAGGGTAGGTGGGTCAGAGACCTTGCTGGTGAGTCCGTGGCCCTGCCCTTTCCAACCCCTAGGACTCACCTCTGTGGCCACGGGAAAGGATCACAGATGGAACACCAAACACCACATCTCCCATCAAGTCCAGCAACGCATTGTACTTTCTGACTGGGTCTTCTGTCCCTCCTGAATACCTCTCAATGGCTGCTGGAACTATATCCTCCGAAATGTCCTGAAATGGATCAAGAAAGTGAGCACCCCACCTGCGGAGCCATGTGGCTTCTCCAGACAGTTAAGAAGGCTTTCTTGATCATGAACCTCTTGAGCCCAGTACCAGTCCCTCCTGGTGTTACCAAGGGAAGATATAAATAAACTCATTCTTCCTCCTTGCTTTGATTTGATTTTGTTAGTCATTAATTTTGGAGGTCAGGCATCTGAGCAATGTGTTGCTCGTTTCCCACAGGTTTTGCTGGAAAAGACAGCTCTGACTGAAGCCACCTAGTGTATTACAAACTGTCCTCCAGTGAATGCAATTTCTCTTCCACCCTCCAGTGGAGAGTTACTTCTCTTTCTCCTCTGGTCTTCCAGGGAAATGTAGCCTTTCAATATCTTTCCCTCTTCTTGGGGGAAAATACACCTTCTGTATCCTAAAAATTAACTTCAGAATTAGCTATTCCTGAAAAAAGGAACTAAAAAGACATGAGTCATAAGATTTTCTAATTAGTAACTTCTCTTTAGATTTATAGAACCTAGGACATGGAGTGACCTACAGATAACAGCAACCATGTGTCAGAGAAGCAAACTACCCAAAATTTACAACTACGTTTGTGCCCACCTGTCTGATGTGCTTCCACACAGAGCCCTATACATCCTTGTGCCTGCTGTCCCTAGGCAGGATGGTCCTCACTGGCCACAGCCTCTGTCTTCTCTGGTGTACTACTTTCCAAAGAAATCATTTTCACAGCAACACGGCCTCAAGCCATTGGATTTTTTGAATGGCAAGCACCAAATGAGGGTTGACGGTTGCACTGGGGTGGTGAGGTGAGAACAGCAGAAAGATGGAAGCTCCCCACATCCTAGAACTTTTTTCTGCCATTGAATTGTTCTGTGATTTGAGGAAAACCCTCCACCCTTCTTTGGTTCTCAAACAATTCCCCAATTCCCTGGATCCTTACAAAATATTGGATGGACCTTCTCACGAATGACTCGGCTATCTTATGGTCCCGTTTGCCTTCAGACAGCAGACAGCCCATCATCTGTTTTAAAAAATGATTAAGCATTTGTGAATTATGGAGAATTAACAGGAAGAGCCAAACAGGCCAACCAACCAAACCAATGAGGAAGGAAGCTTCTTTGTTGGGCATTGATGGGTATGGGGTTTTTGTGAGTTTGAAAAAAAAATCAATGAAACAAATGGATTTACATACAGAAAGTCAAAGAGTACAAAGAGATGCTTTAATGCATGTGTATTTATCAGGCTGTGGACCCAATGCTCCTCCAGGTAGTGAGGGAACTTTCAGGTCAGAGTAATGCTGACACAAGAAGGCTCAGGGACAGAAGGCACAGGCCACACCCCCATAGACTCAGGTGACCAAAGAAATCCACAACGACAATACAGTTGTGTCCTTTGGTGATCTCTGAAATCCTTCTGCAGTGAGAGCCACAAAACTCTCAGCATGTACTGACCTTGTCCTCATCTCTGTATCCAGAGATGTGACCCAACTCCAGCATGGCCCTAGCAGCTTAAGGTCACATCCTTGAATGACCCCAGCCTCCCTACAATGCCTGCCTGAGAAAGCTCAGTGCTACCAAGAGAAACCCCAGTGATGGGCAGACAGGCCCCTCAGCCTTCTCTTAGAGCAGTTATGTTAGAGAGCTTGTAATTATCAATCCTTTCTCCACCCTTGAGCTGCAAATCTTCCACACAAAACTGAAGACTCCTAGAAAGGGGAAGGATCTTGGTGCAAATTTTTTGAAGTTTTTTGAAACCTCTTGGAGATGTAAACATTTAGGGAAATAATTTTTTATGTCCCTCCCAGTCCTTACAGAAGGACAAAGACCTAACTTGGGGGAGGGCCTCACTTCATCTTACACCTCTGCTTCTAGGCATGAAGAGGGAGAAGCCTGTTTTTCCTGCAGAGGAGGCCAGATTAACAAATCAACATCTGGCCACAAGGACTCACTCCTCACCTCGCAGTGCCTCCCTGAGCTCAGCCTAGCCTGGAAACCTCTCTTGCCATTGGGATCAGAGATCTGAGTTCAGGCCATGTCTAATCTGTGCCTTATCCCAATTGGTACTATGGAATAAAACCAGTCCGCCTGCTTTAACTCTTGCTTGGCTTTATTTACCTTTAAAGATGAAAGGCCCTAAAAAAAAAAAAAAAAAAAAAAAAAAAAAAAAAAAAAAAAAAAAAAAAAAGATGAAAGGCCCTTTTCCCTTTTAGAAGTGCATTTTAACTCAAGCAGAAGCAACATCCTTTGAATCTTTGCAGTGAGGCACGGGAGAGTGCATGTGGACATCTATGGGACCCAGGAGTCCAAGTCTTGGATACAAGCTCTGATGCCCCAGGTATAACCATCGGGAACTCCAAGCTCCTTCCCCTTGTCGGCGTCCTCAGTTTCTCCATCTAGACAATGACTATCTCTGGACTCCTGCCCAGCCCAGACACTTCAGGATTCTCAAATATGAAGAAAAAGAGTGCTTAAAGAGAGGGGTTCCCAGGGCTGCACCAATCAGAGGGCATCTGTGCCATCCCAGAGAAGGTGTCCAAGGAAATGTCTACTTGTGCCAATGAGGACAGCTGTCCTGGACTCAGAAGGGGCTTGGATTTGGAAGAACTCATGGAGACAGAAGCTGGGGGAAGATGGTTGAGGGCATGTGGGAGGTGCATCTAAGAGACCCGTGCATTCTCACCATTGGAATAACCCAGCCACACTCTTGCTTGTTGATTCCCACAATGTAGGGGACAGTGTTGAAATTCTTCGCAGCCAGAATCTCTTTTGGCTCCATCGGCAGCAGCACTCCGTCAATCACAGTGGGGGAGGAAAGAAAGCTCTGGGGAGAACAGTGCCATGTCTAATGAGTCCTCTGACCTAGGTAACACCTGTGTCTCCTCCTCTGCCTGTCTGAGGACTTGGCCAGCACCTACACCCCTGTGGCTGTGGCCACAGAAACTCAAACTCCCAAGAAGGGGACTAAGTCTGGGTGAGTCACCAAGGGCAGAACTGTGAAAGGGAAGCCAGCAGTGATAAAGCAATGTGGCAGCAAAAGTGTGAGAGGAATCCTCACCCTAAGTATTAAACATGTATTAAACATGTATTTCAATTCATATGTGTGTGTGTGTATGTGTGTATACATATATGGGCTGGGATTTAGCTCAGTTGGTAGAGCGCTGCTCTGCAGTCTCTGAGGTCCCGAATTCAATTCCCAGCACCGCAAAAATGGGAGAAGGACATGGCAACCCACTCCCAAGGCAATCCTGAAACAATCTGCCATTGAAAACCCTATGAGGGACACTATGAGTTGGATATGACTTGATGGCACCTAACAACAACAACAACATATACATATATACATATTTCATGTTTTTGTTGTTTTTAGGTGCCATCAAGTTGGGTCTGGCTTATAGCAACCCAACCTACAACAGATCAAACTCTACCCAACACTATGCCATACCCAGCACTACTGTCAGTGGTTCTCTGCTATTCATAGGGTTTTCAATGGCTGATTGCTTTGGAAGTGGGCTGCCAGGTCCTTCTCCCAAGCCTGCAGCACCTGGTAGTCTGAGGGCGTCTCCCATTCAAGCACTAATCAGGCCCAACCCCGCTTAGCTTCTGAGATCTGATGACAGTGAATGCTAGGGTAGTATGGCTGTAGACTTATGTACATATGCTTTCATATGTACACAAATATAAAGTCAATTCTGGATGTTAGTAGTACTTAGGTCTGTAACATTGCCGTGAATGCTGAATTAGCAAATAGAGACACTGCTTCAAGGGAAACTCCAGAATTAGATTCCTGGGAGCCTCTATTCACAACACTTTCATGACCCTTCTTTTATGTGTGGGTTCCTGTTTAATAAAAATTATATAAGAATTAGTTATACATAAAATCTATTTATAATTAAACACCAGCTGGGAAGGGCTCAGCATTTTCCCATCCCTGGGTAACATAGCTGCACGTTTCTTCGGTTTTGATCTTACAACCAACTATTCACTATACTTCTTAAAATTTACCATCTCATGAGTCCACACATTCAGCTGCTCTCCAATCGTCTCCACAGTCACCACACACTATGTGCATCACTGCCACTCTCCAGAATGGCCTCACCCACAAACAGACGAACCTCCTTTTCCTCTTTTGCATATTTTGAACTGCTGACTCAACACTGACTTCCCAGCCAATGGCATCACAGCTCAAGCCTGAACGAAGCTCATCTGTCACATGCATTTTTCCCATAAGGCACCTCACAGCCTTCTGTGCTTAGGATTACTGAACAGCACTTCATGACTATGCTTGAAAGTTACCTTAAACAGAGAAATTGCTGACAAAAGCAATTCGTTCCCCAAATGTGGCACTTCCGGGCCCACAAAGAGGATAGCTGTGTGTATGAGAGATGAATCAGTAAGACAGAGGATTTCCTCTCTGATCTCAGCTGCTGAACCTGGATTTCACACAACTCAAACTTCACTGTTGGATGTATGTTGCAAACGATCCTAACCATGTCACAAGTATTGATCTTAGGGTTACAAACACATTTAGCATGTAACTGAACTCACAGATACAAAGTCCATGATGAGTGAGGTAGACTGCATGCATGTGTCTAGATCTACACCTGAGCGTTTTTTTGTTTTTTGGGTTTTTTGTTTGTTTGTTTGTTTTGATACATAGTTAGCTTTGTTAGGTATCAAGCTCATCACTCCTGGTCCCTAAACCTAGAATGAATTCCCTGCTTAAGAGGGAAAAATGATGACGACAAGCACCAAACCCTACTCCAGCAGGCTGACAATGGAGGAGAGGATCTGGGATCAACTACTGCTGCCTTAGGAAGGGTGTGCAGTGCAGAGAAAGCATCATTGGAGCCCATGAGAGAAGCAGCTCCTCTAAAGGAAGATACACATGAGCCACCGGACCAGGTGCTCTTACCCTCTGCAGAGGGTTCTGGGCCAGAACACTAGAGACAGGTGAAGGAAAAGGTGGAAATTTCCAAACAGTGGGAAGGACATGAGCCACGGGACAAAGATGTCACTGTACGGGGATAATCCCAGGGATGTCCAAGAACCGTGGGCCTGGAGGAATGCCACAGGGCAGCATTAGAGAGGGCCACAGAGTGGTGCACGTTGTCTGCACAGTATCTGGCATATCCTTGGCACTCAGAATGTTCTGAAGAACTAACTCCATGAAGACAAGGAGAACTGTCTTTTAAGCAAGGATAGGCTTTAAGAAGGGAGGTGACACATTCTAATTTGTGTTGAGAAAGGCAAGTCTGGAGCTGGGCACTGTGGTACACGCTTGTAATCCCAGCAACTTGGGAGGCTGAGGCAAGAGGATCACAACATCAAGACCAGGGACACACTGTGTAACTTAGTGAGGATCCATCTCAAAATAAAAAGTGAAAATGGGCTGGGGTGAAGCTCTGTGGTAGAGCGACAGCAAAGCATGCATGAAGCCCTGGGTTCAACCCCTTAGTATGAGAGAGAGAGCAAGAGAGCGAGAAAGCGAGAGAGAGAGCACAAGAGCGAGCTAGCTTTCTCAAGGGACAGAGAAGGGCAAGTCTGGTGACACCATGGGGCACAGAAGTGAGGTGGGAGAGTGCAGGTGGAAAACAGTAACAGTCCAGTAGACAGACAGCGAGGCCCAGGCCGGGCAGCATTGCTGGGGAGGACTCTGAAGTCAGCAACCCCAAGGCCCACAGTGATTGCTGCTGCCCAGTCCTGCTTCCTGCGGCTGCTCTCTAAGTCCTACATGTGTCGCCTGCTTTAGTAAGAGGAATGAGAGGCACCCTTCCCTCCTCTCTTGCTCTCACAGTTCATACCTATCTGTCAGCAAGTCCTTCTAGCTACTCCTGCAAAAATACCCAGATTCCAATCACGTCTCTCACCTCACTGCTGAGATCCTGGTACAGTCCAGCAGCATGCTGTACCTGGATTACTGCAGCTTGGTGGCCTCAGCTGGTCTCTCTACTTCTGCTATGCTCCATCGCTACTACGTCCAGGTTGTAGTCTGAGACCTTCGTATAATCTGAGACCATGCCACTGGTCTGCTCAGAGCCTCTTTACACACCGTCCATCTCAGGGAATCACAATCCAAGTCTTTCCAGTGACAACTTCCATCAACTCCATGTGCTCCTCAGCCTTAAGCCTGCTCCTCCCTCGCAGCCTCCACTCCCAACACACTAGCCTCCCCACTCAGGGCCTTTGTGGTTGCCCATCCCTCTTTCTGGAACATTCTTACCTCAGTTTTGCTGACATCTGGCTTCCTTCCCTCTTCCAGAGCTTGACTCAGGTGCTGCCAACTCATCAAGCCATCCCGACCCCGCTGTTCACACTCAAACCACTGCCCAACTCTGTCTCCACCTCAGACTTCTTTTTTGCCTTAACTCTGAGCATAATAGAACACACCACAGAGCTGAGTAATTTCTTTCCTACTGCCCTCCCCTATACCTGACTGGAGTGGAAGTCTCCAGAGGGCGGAGGATTATGTCTGCCTCCCTTCAGTATCCCAGCTGTTAAGTCACAGCTGCCACATAGTAAGTGTTTCTCACATAGTAAGTGCTGAAAGGCTGAAGGCATCTCTTCTCACCCCTACCACATCTTCCAGGGAAAGGTTGGGGTCCCCATGAGGGAGAGGACTGAAGGATGCTGCACAGTTAGTATCAGCAGAGCCTGGCACCTGCCAGAAGGTGGGAGTGGAGAGGGAGGAGGGGGAGGGGAAGTGCACTGTTGGAGTTTCCTGGGTGCTAGGGGGAGGGCGGTGTCCTCAGGACTGAGGCCCTTGGCTCCTGCCTGTGTATTCAGCCCACCCCACGGCCTCCCAAGAGATCTGTCCTCCTCAGTGAAGGCTCCTGAGGCCCTTAGCCAGTCATCTCAGCCTCTTGAGAGTGGCAGGTTCTAGGGCAGCCTCCTCCCCCAGGGCCATTTTGGGAGCAGGAAGTATAAATGAGACGCATCGCTGAGCCCTGGGGACACCGAGCTACTGGGAACACTGGACTGCAATCAGGGGAGTGGGGCCAAGCCTGCCTCAGGTCCTCCTGGCTGTGTTACCCTGGCAAGTGACTTCCGCTGTCTGGGCCTCAGCAGTGTACACACAAAGAATTGTATGATTTCACAAAAGAGAATTCTCTCATTCGTAGTTAATTGAAGTTTAACACTGTTAAGACCCAACAGCTGTAAGACAGAAAGGAAACGTCATTACCTCACTGGGGTTTCCATGTAAATCGGGCTTGAAATGACTCTGTGAGACAAAGCAGAGGATGTGGTCAGCAGACTTCCCTGCGTGAAAGCCGATCCTCTGAGCCCTGCCCTTGTGGTCCCAGGTTCTCCAGCCAGGCTCCTCCTTGGCCAGGCCCAGGATAAGCAGACCCTGCATGGCTCCTCTGGGTTGAGCGCAGGGTGGGTAGGACAGGGAGAGGCAGGGGCATCAAGGGGAGGCCCTGGGAGGCAGAGCCAGGGTGGCTGGAGCTCCAGGGAGGATGTCTGCTGGTTGTGCCTGCCCTGTTCCTCATGCCCCCCACCACCCCAACTTTCCAATGGGAGGAAAACTAGAAACAAGGTGGCTGTAGTGGTGAGAAAAGGTGGCTTGAGGGGACCCAGGGCTGGAGGTGGAACAGACTGGTACAGGAAGACATCGTCCTCCCATGTGTCCCTCTTCCTCAGTTTGTCTTCATGAGTTCTGGCCTCATATGTGACCTGGGTCTCTATGTCCCTAAAATACACAACAGTTCAAGGATGGACTTGTGCCAGGGTCAGCCCTACAGAGTCTGCCCCAAAATTACTGCTGAAACTTCAGGGAGATTCAGTTTCTGAGCAGATAAAGTGTAAGTCTAGAGTACTGAGGTCTTTCGCCTCCTGGGGGGGACAAATGTGCTTCAGTGAGAAGCCAACCGAGAATAATGGAAAGCTGGGGTCCAGAGACCAATTCTCAGCAATGTCTTCAGAGCAGCTGGATCCAGCCATGTGCTAACACATGTGCTCCTTGACTTTTCAGTTATCTGAAGATCACAGAACTTTCCTTTTCTTTGTTCAAGGCACCTTGAAATGTGTTTTCTCCTCTTGCATCAGAAAACCCTGACTCCCACAAGCACATGGAAACTCCTCTTAACCCCCACTTTCCATTGCTCTGTGTTCACTAGGATTGCAGTGACTGCAATGGGGACCGTAGGGGATGAGTCTGCCTTATATGTGTCTGTGTGGGGGGGTGATACTTCAGTGCATGTGCCAGGGACAGTGCTTAATCAGGGAAGTGCTTCCAACAGAACTCAGAAAATCTCCAAAAGATATTCTGGGATCCTAGGTTCTCTCTGCATTTTCTCAAAATTACAAATATTCCTGTATAAGCTAGGCAGGTCATCCTGGCCACATGGAAAGTGGCCAAAATGTCTGCCTAATTCCAGGTATTATAAAACAGCTGTGTCTTACTTCTTTAAACACCTTAGTCACCTTATTTGCCCCTGAGAAATGAATCCCCAAGCCCCAAGGCCATGTTGACTCAACCCACAGACAGAGAGAGAAGACAGTTCTAGAGGTGTGCCAGGGGGGGTCCAGAAGATTCCTCTGGTACCCATGTCCTGATAAAGAGGCAAAGTGCTCACAAAGAGAATACTTCCCAATACCCCTGGATGCTCTTCTCCTTAGGTGTTTTTCCTGCTGTGCTCCCCTGTGATGGCCAACTACCATGACTATCAATCAGTCCTCAAATGTGACCTTTCCTAAGGAGCATCTCTGCTAGCTGGAATGAATGTGACCCCTCCTTGTATGGAATAAATACATGACTGTGTTTCTTCTTGGATAGTTATTGGTAACATGGGACAATGCTGAATTTGTATCTACACCCCAACCCCTGACACTTACCCTTCCATATACTTGGGATGGATGGGCGGATGGATGGACAGATGGGTGGATAGATGGATGGGTAGGTGGATGGATGGATGGAGCTGGTTAATACAAATATATTGGCAAGTTGGATGGATACATTGATAAATAGAAGGCTGACACCATTCCAGAGATGTGAGAAGCTGTCCCCAGAAGTTTGGTGCGGGAAAAGGACAGCTGAATAGATGGTGCCTAGAGCCAAGTATGCAGGCTTGGGGGCCACTAGAGCGGGTGCACCTACGATTTTCAGTGTCACTTCCAAGAGCTCGTCCTCTGTCTTCTGGCGTAGGCAGTGAACCATGGAAGCCGATGTGGTGGTTTTGCACCCAGCAATACCAGCAATTTTCTGCAGAGATTCCAATTGCAGAGGTCAAGAGGCACGTTCCCTTCCTCCACCAATGTAGACAGAGAGGTTCTTTCCCATACTCAATTTCCAAATACAATAAAGGGGTGCTGAAAATATGCTAAAGCAATAGGTCTAGGTGTTGGGCTGCTTGGAGCGTGGCTTCTGCTACTAGATGGAATTGTGGCACAAGCTGGCAATCTAATATCTGTATCTCTGTTAGCTTATCCTTGTTAAAATAGCACAATGTCTAGCCTCAGCACCATACACACACAAAAAAAATGGCATAAAGTTCTCAAAGTTGAATGCCTTTAGAGAGGACATTTGGAATAGAGGATAAAGGTTCAAAACCCAGAATTCTGTCTGGTTTCAAATCCACATCCTCCACTTACTAGTACATGGCCTCAGACAAACCACTCACTCTCTTCCTGCCTCAGTGCCCACACTCACAGATGAGGATAATGATTGCTCCTTAATACATCCAGTTCAGCCATTCTTACTTCTTGGGTCCCTTGAGCATCTCAGCTGAATACCACAGCAAGAAAGACCCCCAAGGGTCCCAACAGAGTAGAGGAAAGGGTAGGGCGCTGTCCAGGGTGAGACCTACCTCAGCCAGAGGCTTGACATCCTTTCTGACCAGACCAGGAAGGAGGGCCACACCACTCTCAGAAATGGCCCTGTGGAAGAGGTTCTTGGCCAGAGGAGACAACACCTGGCAGGGGAGAGGAGGGAAGAAGAGTTTATTCTCACAGGATGGGCTCAGTGACCTGTTTACTCATTAAGGTTTCCTCCACCTGCTCCTCTGCCCCACCCATTCACCTGGAGACCCTGGTGCTCTGTGCACAGGACAGCTCAAAATGTCTACAATGACAATCCCCAGGTACTGGGTCTCTGCATAATGGCTGGAGCCAGTGAGACTAGTAGGTTGGTTGTAGCAGTTCCAGGGAGAACTTTTGTATTTCTTTGAATTTACCTGTATTTTTCCTTTTTTCCTCTACTTTAAAAAGAGTATGAGCAGTTCCTCTGAGGAATGAACTATGAAATCAACATGTGTTTGAAAATACACTAATAAGGCCCATGGGAGTCAACATAGCAAACTGACAGCATCCTCCAAGACACTATGAGTCAGGACAGCTAAAGTAGCAAAATATAGACTTTCTCCTGAACACAGAAAAATAACAAAACAGCAAAGACCCCAGCAGAGTTGGTATACACTCAACTACAGATAAAAAAATAAACAAATGAAAACACCACCACCAAAACAGCATAGAAAGATGGAGTAAGCATAATGGCCCTCAGAAACGCAGTGTGCGGTGTCTCAGTGGAAAAAGCAAACGGCCACTCATGCAGCTACATATGTGCCCCATGCAATGCACAACACACTGGTGATAAACAGGAACTAATCATGGAACACAGCGCTCAGCAGGGAAACAGTCACATAGGCAAGGGCAACTGGAGAGACAAAGGGACCCACTTTTGCATTTGCTTCCCTTGGGAATGGCCCCAGGTGCTTAAGGAACCACCAGCATCCAGGCTCATCCAGGAGTGAGACTAGTTCCCAAATAAACAAACACTGTGGCATGCTACTGATGTGCCTGGAGGAATCAGTAATGGCTGGGTACCCCAGTCGGTTCAGGCTCTGTGCATCATGGTTGCAGCTGTTACAACAAAACAGAACTGAGCGTCCAGTGGTGTGGTGGAACAAATTCTAGGGTCAGAGTGGCTCAGTGGGCTCACAGAGACACTGTGTCCAGGCATGCACAAGAGCAAGACGAATTCCAAAACAAACAAACACTGAGGCAGGCTGCCAGCCCACCCAGACAGGGCATCCCCAGACACACAGACTTTCCAGGTAGCACACCCATAGTCTGGGCTCTGTGCTGAAGCTACAGGGCCTGGAAGATTGGCTGCAGCCTCTCTGAGGAGAAACAACTGGGCAGACAACTGAGCAGCAGTGCAGCCCCTGGGGTCTTGGTAACTCAGTGGGCAGAGGACTGTGATGGTCATTGGGACCCTGGAGCCCAAAGCAAGATCATCCTACAGGCATGTTGAGGGAAAAGGAGAGTGCACACTCACTCTGCAAACTGATCTGAAACTGCAGTGTGGAGCGAAGACTATGCCCACTATTCAAAAACACTTGGAGGAGAGGTGGGACTCACTGAGAAGGAAGTGGGAGACAGAGAACTAGATGGAACCAACCAGTGCCGGTTGATTTTTTCCTCTTTTTTTTTCTTTTGTTCTCTTATTACTTTTCTCTTGTCTTCCTGCTTTGAGCTTTATTACTTTTATTCATCCTTCTCACTAGTCAAAATTTTAACCACTTTTCCTTTTAGGCAAGGTATGACCATGAGTATATCCCACCTGAGTTCAGAAATCATTTCAAGAACAGATTTGATGCATTAGATACTAATGACTGAATACCAGATGAGTTGTGGCATGACATCAATGGCATCATTCATGAGGAAAGCAGGTGGTTATTAAAAGACAGGAAAAAAAAAGAAAAGACAAATTTACATACTGAGACTCTGACACTTGCCATTGAATGAGGAGTAGCCAAAATAAAAGGAAGATGTGATGAAGTTAAAGAAGTAAACAGAAGATTTCAAAGGGCATCTTTAGAAGACAAAATCAAATATTATAATGACGTGCAAAGAGCTGAGTATAGAAAATCAAAAGGAAAAAACATGCTCTCTTTTTTTCAAGCTTGAAGAATTTAAGAAAATAAATCAAGACTCGAGTGCCAATAGTGAGGGATTCTACAAAAAAAGTGTTAAATGTTGCAGGAAACATCAAAAGAAGATGGAAGGTATTTATAGTCATTATACCAAAAAGAATTGTTGGATGATCAATCATTTCATGAAGAAGCATACGATCAGGAACCAATGGTACCAAAGGAAGAAATGGAAGCTGCCTTGAAGGCACTGGCAAAGCACAAGGCTCCAGGAATTGACGGAATACAATTGAGATGTGTCAGCACTGGAGGTGCTACCTTGTTTATGCCAAGAGATTTGAAAAACAGCTGTCTGACTGGAAGAGATCCGTATTTGTGCCTACTCCCAAGAAAGGGGATCCAACTGAATGTGGAAATTATTGAATGATAGCATTAATATCGCACACAAGTAAAATTTTGCTAAAATCATTCAAAAGTGACTGAAGCCATATATAGACAGGGAATGCTGGAAAATCAAGCCAGCTTCAGAAGAGAGTGTGGAACTAGGGACATCATCACTGATGTCAGATGGATTTTGTCCAAAAGCAGAAAATACCAGAAAGGTGTATATCTATATTTTATTGACTATGTGAAGGCATCTGACTGTGTGGATCACAACAAATCATGGATAAAATTGCAAAGAATGGGAATACCAGAGAACTTAATTTTACTTATGAGGAAACTGAATACATGCACCAAGAGGCAATCATTTGAACAGAGCAAGGAAACACTGCTTGGTTTAATGTCAGGAAAGGTATGCATCAGGACTGTGTCCTTTTGCCATACCTCTTCAATCTCTATACTAAGCAAATACTCTGAAAAGCTGGACTTCATGAAGAAGATCATGACATAAAGACAGGAGGAAGTCTCATTAACAACCTGCAATATGCAGATCACACAACTCCACTTGCTGAAAGTGAAGAGGATTTGAAACATTTACTGATGAAGATCAAAGAACACAGCCCTCAAAATAGATTGCAGCATAACGTCAATAAAACAAAAATCCTTGCAACTGAGTCAGTAAGCAACTTCATGATAAATGGAGAAAAGACTGAGGCTGTCCAAGATTCTGTTTTACTTGGTTCAACAATCAACACTCACAGAAGCAGCAGTCAATACATCAAAAGACATATTGCTTTGTGAAAAGCTGTTGCAAAAGACCTCTTCAAAGTGTTGAAAAGTAAAGACAACACTGAAGATGAAGGTGTGCCTGATTCATACCATGGTATTTTCAGTCATATCATATGCTTGTGGAATCTGGACAGTGAATAAGTGAGACAGGAGAAGAATTGATGCTTCTGAATTATGGTGCTGGAAACCAATATTGAATATACCATGGACTTCCAAAAGAACCAACAGATCTGTCCTAGAAAAAAATGCAATCAGAGTGCTCCTTGGAAATAAGGATGGCTAGACAGCATCTTACATATTTTGGACATGTAGTCAGGAGGGACCAGTCCCTGGAGAAGGACATCATGTTTGGGGGAGTGACGGGTCAGCAAAAAAAAGGAAGACCCTCTACTAAATGGATTGATACTGCAACAATGGGATTAAGCATATAAAAGATTGTGTCCATGGCATGGTGTTGGGTAGTGTTTTGTTTTGTAGTACATAGGGTCACTGATTCAGACCTGATTTGATGGCTTCTAACAATAACAAAATTGATCAATAATAATATTCTTAATACATGTCAAATGTATTTGTTAAAAAAGGACATTTTTCATGTTTCTATTGGTTATACCTCTTGCAATGTTGGTGTGATCATACACATATACACAATATGTAATGGGAGGAAGTAGATTTATAATTTTGCCTTCTCTTTTCTCACTCATTCTCTAACACACCATCTTCTGTTTGCTCTTCTTCCTATTTCTATCTAATCCTGTTCTTTCCCCACCTACCTAGCCACTTGTCCATCTGATTTTCACCTCTCTGCTATGAATACCTTTACTATACACAATATCTAACCCCAAAACTGAATCATCATGATCCTTACCAACACTTTCATACCAGGTTAACTGTAATTATAAATGTGATTTTGGCTGAAGTTATTACTATAGTAGCAGATCACTTTATACAGCCTGAGTGGTACAGGGCATCAGGATCTCAACAAAAGGCATTCTTTAACCCCAACTAAATAAGGCAAAGGTAAACATACTAAGAAATGCCCAAAATCCAATGCAGAAACATAACAAAAAGCAAGACAAAGAAAATCCCCCTAATGACCATAGCCCTTCAATAACTAAAATCAATGGCACCCAAATGCTGGAAATGACAATAAATTTAAAAGTCTGCTTATAAGGATGATAAATGAACTCAAAGAAATCACAACCAAGAAAATGAATATAACAGAAACACTGGACAAAAACATATCCAACTTAAGAAGAAAAATTCAGCAAGAAATTGAGATTTTGAAAAAAAAATCAAACAGAAATGTGACAACTGAAAACCACAATTAATAACTGAAAACCACAATTAATCAAATGAAAACTACAATGGAAAGCAATACAAACTAACTGGATCAGGTAGAGGACAGACTACCAGAAACCAAAGACAAGGTAGAAGAGTTTATTTCCTCTGATATCAAGAAGAAAATGAAAGAATATTATGATAACTTATAGGAGGTATTTGACAAGATGAAGCAATATAACAGAATACAGGGGTACAACAAGGAGCTGAAATCAAAACTAGAGGACTAGAAAACCTGTTCAGTGAAATAAGAGATGAAAAATTCCCAAACCTAGAGGAAGAAATAGACACTCAAATGACAGAGTCATCCAGAACTCCAAGTAAATTAGATCAACACTGATCCTCTCCACATCACATTATACTTATAATGCTAAAACTACAAAGCAAAGAAACAATTTTAAAGGCTGCAAAAGAAAACCATCAGTTCACCTATAAATGCTAGCCTAACAGAATAACATCATACCTCTCAGAAGTAAACCTAAAAAAAGGAAAGTTTGGACTGATATATTTCAACTTCTGAAAGCAAATAACTTCCAACCAAAAATACTATATATAGCAAAATTATCCTTTAAAATAGATGGAGAAATAATGACTTTCCAAGATAAACACAAAATTAAGCACTTTATGACCACCAAACCAGCTTTGCAGAGGATACTCAAGGAAATTCTACGTACAGAAGAAGAAAGACAAACCCAAATGCCAGACCACAGGAATGAATAAAATCCAGGAGAGAAATGTATGAAAAAAATCAAAGCTGATAAAAAATAAGGATATCCAACTTAAGAAACTAGTAAAACTCTAATATGAACAGGAACAAAGTAAAGAACAAGCAACACTCAAACCTAATAGAAAAACCACCACCAAAAGTATGCATAAAACCAAACTCCTCTCAGTAATTACCCTAAATGTAAATGGTTTTAACATATCACTTAAAAGACACCAATTGACAAACTGGATCAAAAAATAAAAACCTTCTATATGTGGTATCCAACAGACCCATCTCATGTCACAAAGACCCACAAAGACCCATCTATCCAACAGACCCATCTATGTCACAAAGAATGACATAGATTAAAAACAAAAGATAGGAAAATGATATAATAAGCATGAGGAAGCCTCAACATATAAATCTAGCTTGGAGTCAAACAGTGACACTTCAGCCAACTCATGTCCTCACCTCTTCCTGTTTGTAACCTGTACAAAACCCTCCTTCCCAGAAGAAATAAAGTGAGTCCTGATGTTAAAATGATTAGGAAGGTAGAAAGAGAACTCAATCAAGTGAGAAGAGGAATGTAACTACTGCAGGCTCAGATGGAGATTCTTATGGCCCCAGGACATAAGCTGAGGTCTGAGCTTCCTGAGGGCCAAGGAGAGTTTGGCTCTTTGCTCTCCAATATCTGCTGCTATGCAGTAAGGAAAGTCAACCTCGAATCCAGGTTTTGTGAGCCAATGTGCCTGTGGCTGGATTGGCTGGTCTCCAACAGTCCCTATTAGCAGCCAAATCAAGCCTCGGGTAGTAGGGCCTGGTGTCAGAGACACTTACAAGAACAGAGACACTTTCACCTCCTGCTGACTCTCCGAAGATGGTCACAGAGCCTGGGTCCCCTCCAAAGTTGGCAATGTTGTCCTGGACCCACTGCAGGGCAGCCACCTGGTCCAAGTGTCCCCAGTTCCCCCGGCTGTGTTCATCCCCTGTGCTGCAAGAGAGCAGGATGGACTGGGGAAGAGATGTCATGACAGAGTTCAGGGCCACAGCTGGGCTGAGCTTCAGTGGGTCTTCCAGAATCAGGCTGGGCTCTGCATCCCTGGCACAGGGGTCTTTGCCTGCTCTCATTCCCACAACACTGTTCTATGCAGGGCTCTGCATTCATCCTTCCAGCCACTGTCTCCTGAGGACTTACTGTGCAGACAATGCTGCCTAAGACCTAGCACACATCTGGGAAGGAAACAGGCAAAATCGTTCAGCTCACCCCACAGACCAGGAACAAACAGGTGAAAGAGAACATAACGCCAACTAGTGGAAAAATAAAATCAGGCAAAGGAAGAGGCAGGGTGTACCCGTGGAGTGATACTTCAGATCTCAGGACCTAAAAAGGCCTCTTTGAGGCAGTGGCATTTGATTAGAGATTTGAATAAAATGAACCCACAAGTTTCCTACAAATCCAAAGGGAGTAGCAGTTAGAGAAGCTGGAAATGCAAAGGCCTGGGAGCCATGGGAACAAACAGGAGTATAGCTGGTGCGAGATACTGCTAGAAGGAGGGCTTTGGGCCTTGGCAAGGAGTAATTGTAAGTAATGTGGGAACCCTCTGTAGGGCATGATGTGACTCAATCAATGTCTTACAGAGAACTCCAGCTACTCTGTTGAGCAGCTATGGTATTAATACAGCAGGTTTATGGTTGTTGTTGTTGTTAGGTGTCGTCGAGTCGGTATCCAACTCATAGTGACCCTCATAGGGTTTTCAATGGCTGACTGTTTCGGGATTGCCTTGGGAGTGGATTGCCAGGTCCTTCTCCCATTTTTGCGGTGCTGGGAATTGAACTCGGGATCTCAGAGACTGCAGCACAGCACTCTACCAACTGAGCTAAATCCCAGCCCGGGTTTATGATAGTAAGTGGTTATAATATTAATCTAGGCCAGAGACACAGGGCTTTGATGAAGGTCGTAACAAGTAGTGGTAGCTGCTGTAGTTTGGATGTGGTTTGATGCCAGTAGTTCAGTGCTGGGTTCCCAGTTTGTATTGTGGTAAGACTAAATAATAGTAGAATCTGTGAAAGGTGAGGCCAAGTGGAAGGCGATCAGGTCACCACATGTGGAGTCCTTGCAAGGGATTCATGCAGTTCTCATGGAACTCTGCTTAGTTCCCCAGAGGGTGCACTGTTACAAAAAGGGTAGGACCGCCCCCTCCCCTCTCTGTCTGCCTGCCTTGCCAGGTGATCCACCTGCAGGTGCAGATTCTCTTCCTGCTTCCCTGCCACATTGTGACACATCCAAGAGCCCCTCCTAGAAGCCCATCTGATGAAACCACCCAATCTTGGACTTTTAGCCTCCCAAACTCTAAGATAAATAAACCTGTCTTGTTTATAATTAACCAGCCTCAGGTATTTCTTTAGATGACTAGAAAACAGACAAAGGTAGGGGCCAATGTGCACAGGGGAATCCAACACGCTACCTGAAGAAACCCCAGATGCCCAGGCGGTACTGAATGGTCACCACTAGCACGTTCTCATGGGCAGAGAGGGCCAGGCCATCATAGGTGGATGCTCCGCCCACCACCAGGCCACCTCCATGGATCCACACCATCACCTGCAAGAGGACCAGCCACACAGGTTATGGGAAGCAGAACTGGGAAGGACCCCAGAAGTTGTCTGGTTTAGTCACCTACATCTTGGCCATGAATGAAGGAGCTCATCATCCAAATAACACCAGTACCCAGCACATTGCAAAAGGAGGTCTCTTTCTTCCCCAACTCTGCCAGTTGGGGCCCAGGCCACCACCCCACTCAGTGGCCTCTCAATGCCATTTTTGTCATGTCCCATACCCTCCTGAGGCTCTTCAAACTGAAAACATCATCACTGGAATAGCACAGCCCAAAGATGCCATGTTCTCTCCAACAGTCCCACCATGCTCATGCCTGGAGCATTCAACAGAAGGCGGGCGGGCAATGCTTCTATTGTAGACTCCCATTAGTGAATTAAACTTCCCCATTGTTGTTGTTGTTTTTAGGTGCTGTCAAGTCAAGTCTGACTCATAGGAACCCTATGTACACCAGAGCGAAACACTGCCTGACACTGTGCCCCGCTCAGCTCTTTAACAGTGCATTTCTGTTCTTGATAGGGCTTTTGATGGCTGATTGTTTCAGAAGTGAGCTGCAGGGTCCTTCTCCCTAGTCCATCTTGGTCTGGAAGCTCAGCTGAAACCCTGGGACCCCTGCCACCTCCAGGGAGGGACAGAGTCAACGTCATCTCAGAGTGAAGGCTGAGCTCGAGGACTGGTGGGCAATGAGGTACTGAAGAAGTCACATGTGTCTGTGTAGCTCAGATGGGGGGGTCCTTGATGGCTCATGTTCCCCCTGTCTGGGCCCAAAGGCTGTGTGTATGGGGCGAGGAAGGCACAGTGGAAGGATGAATGAGGTCATAATTGAGTGAGTGGGCAATTACTCCCCCACCGTGCCTTACAAAACATGTGTAGAACCAACTCAAGTTCACAATCTCCTCCCTGACTCCTGGGCCTGAGGCTAGGGTGTCCCTGAGAGACTGGCGGGTGCCAGCTCTGCCCTCTTCTGCCCTAGGAATGGCCTCCTTTTCAGTACAGCCTTCTCCACGCTGTGACCTGCAGCCACAGCCAGCCTCACCTCTCGCCCTTCATTTATGTAGGAAATGCTGACTCACTGCGTCGTTGACCTGTGCCAAAAGCGATTAGGGAGAGAGAGGAGCTGCAATAAAATCCAAGATGTTTGGCCAAAAGCAAAGGAAAGTCTCCTGAGATTGTCCCAGATTCCTCCCCACATACGCCTGTCAGGGGAAAATTAAATTTGTCAATATGTTGTTGTTAGGTGCCATTGAGTTGGGTTTGACTCATAGCAACCCTATGTATAACAGAATGAAACACTACCCAATACTGTGCCATGCACAATTTTTTTTTTATGTTTGAGCCCTCTGTTGCAGCCACTGTGTTTCTCTCATTTTGAATTGTGCCACATCAGCAAATGGAAACCCCAGGGGCACTCCTCCATTCCCATCATTTAAAGTCAACTCTACTTTGAGGAGGCAACTCTTCCCCAGTCATTTCTTGAATGCCTTCCAACTTGGTAGGCTCATTTGCCAGCACTATATTTGACAGGGCTTCTCTGCTATTCATAGGGTTTTCAATGACTAATTGCTTTGAGATTGGGCTACTGAGTCCTTCTCCCTAGTCTGTCTTAGTCTGGAAGCTCTGCTGAAACCTGTCCACCATGGGTGACTCTGCTGGTATCTGAAATACCAGTAGTATAGCTTTCGGCATCACAGTAATACGTAAGCCCCCATAGCATGACAAGCTGACAGACATGTAGGGGAAAGTTATAATAGAACAGCGAATGGGGTCCCCAGTGTTGTGCCTTAGAATGGCTACAGAGGCTACTTTTCCTAGTCCTTGTCAAAAAGCACAGGCTTGAAATCAGATGGACTACCTACCATAATGTGTGACCTCTCTTCCCCCATCTGAGCCTCAGTTTCTCTTTATATAAAGGATGTTTGATTTTCTCTAAGATTCCTTCCAGTTCTAACTGTCTTGGAAAGTATGTTTTAGCCGATCTGGCATCCAGACTCTTAATCTGGTAACATACAGTAATCATTCTTTTTCTTCTATAAGTGTGTGAAAACATGAAAAAATGAAGATGTGCATTCCAGAAGTAATTTTCCTCAGAAGCCTGAGGTCTCTGGGGAAAACTAGGGGAAGGAAAATTTGGATTTCCTGAGTGAAACGGAGCCCTGGCTCCTGAATCAGTCATGGGCTGTGATGCCCCTGCTCCCAGCTGCCACCATCCCCTTCCAGTCTGTGCCAGAACATTCCAGATGCTGGGACTCACACATCTAGACCTGAGGCCCCAGACTCACCGGCAGCCTGCTGTTCTTGGTCAAGTCAGCGGGAGTGTAGATATTTAGGTACAGGCAGTCTTCAGAAAACGTGAGAGGAATGTTCTCCTTCCTGTTGGTGAAGAGCTCTGAGAGCACCTGCCCCACCTCTGTTTCTTGGGAGCACCTAGGAAAGGAGAGAGAACATCTGAGGTTCCAGCAGATGGCAGCTGGAAGGTCCCCTGGGGACGGGCCTCGCTCTGGGGGATCTGAGCCTGTGAATGGATTTGTTATCATTGGACTAGAGGAGCTATCATGGACCAGAGGATCTCTTGGGGTCCTGGAGGCAAACAGGAATCTCTAGAGTCTCCCAGACCAGGCAGACAGAAAAAGACTTGGCAATTCTCCCCCAGACCAAGGACAGGAGGTGCGCTTATGCTGACCTGCCCTAGGAGAAAATACTCCCTGCACTCTGGGACAAGGCCCTGCCTTCTGATGGGCTTTATACAATGAGCTTCCGGGGTGGCCGAGTTCCTCCACCAGGTGACAGGTTCTAGTCCTTGGGAGACCGGCATCAAGCAGGAGAACTCCCTCAAAAGGCAGACAAGTAGCCATCAGCAGGTCAAGACAACCTCAGAACTGCATTCTAGTACTTTCTCAAATGGCTTTACCATCTCAGACGCTAAGATTCTGTCATCCACCTACCCTAGCACTCACTGTTGGCTGCCCTGATAAGAAGTCTCAAAGGCCCATCATACATTAGAATTGGTGATGTTCTGAGACCCGCAGCACACCAGGCACTGGCTTCTGTTCTACACACATGAGAACTCATTTAAGCCTCACATAGGTCCCGAACAAGAGCCTCCTGGGTGTTTCCTAACTTTCTGTGATGTGTCTAGACTACACTTGCAATGAGAATGTAAAATCAGTGGGTATTATTTTTAGAAGGAAGGAGAGAAACAAAGGCCTCCAGAAGCTGGATCCTGGAAATTCTCAGAAGTACTTTTCTGAGGAGATGAATAATGTCTGAACTGACATTTGCAGGTGCCCAAGGTGCAACTGCTCTGGGTATGGCGGTGGGACCATTTGGAAGCTCTGGCTTTTTTCACCCAGTCACAGGATGACTGGGGCATCCCAACACTGCTCAGCTTGAGACAAGGTAGCTACACACAGCTGGCAGTGAGAACCTGCAGTCCACCCACCATGATACTTTTCACCCACACACTCCCCTCCCATAGCCACGTCAAGGCTCAACACAGAATGGACAACATCAGTATGGAGGATCCCTGTCACCTGATCCACTGCTTATTTCCAAAGCACTTAGCATTTTCTAACATACTACATAATTTATTGATTGATTTGCATGCTTTGCTGAGGAGGTGAAAACTGGCTGAACTGACACTTTCAGTATCTGAGGTGCTCTGGAAACTTTGGGATTTTTCACCCAGCTGGCCAGGGTGACTGGGGTAACCAACCATTACTCAAGTTAGTGACTAGGTTGCTAGACAGATTTGGGGATAAGAATTTGGCAAGTTAACACCCCGTTACACCCTTCTTCCCCACACATCTTCACCCACCCCACCCGCCACAACAAACCAAGATAAGAAAATAGATACAATCTTACCTTTCATCTCCCCCGCCTGTTGGCTTAGTTCCAAAGCACTTAGCATATTCTAACATACTGTATAATTCATGTATTGATTTGCATGGTTTTTTTCATTCCCTCTCTCCCTGTGCTCAAACACAAGCTCCAGGATGGCATCTTAGTCTGTCCCCTAATGGGACCTCATACCTAGTACATGTCTGGAACAAAATAGGTGCTCAATAAACACATGCTGAACAAAGGGTTCTAGAAAGGTGTGGTAGCTCTGGAATGCTGCACGGTTCTACAGTGTTCTTGAGGATTCCAGAAGAAGGCATGAGCCAATCGGAGGTTTGCTGTGCCCCCTGCCTGCCTCACTCTGACACAAACATCGTCACTGAAGGAGGCCCAAGCCAAGCCTGGCGGCTTACATGGGAGGGTAGGAGGTGGTGTTCTTCACAAAGGCCCATGGCTCCGCAGGCTGTGGTGGAGCAAACCTCAGGGATCCCAGCGGGGGCTTGGCAAAAGGCACTCCCAGGAAAACGGCCACGGGCTGTGCAAATCCTTCTAAGCTGACGTACTTCCCCAGCACTTTGCCGTGCATGGTGTCCACCACGGGGGGCGAGGACGGGTACCCTGCTGGATAGAAAGGGGACACCTCACAGGGGAAAGGTTAGATCTGAATGCCACCTGCATTTTGCCACTTTTTAGATGTGGGACTTTGTATAAGTCATCTAAGCCCTCTTGGCATCAGTTTCTTCCCATGTGAAATAAAGATGAAGAAAACTACTCTTAAGTATACCGAATTGGAGGTGCAAAAGCATCCAGCCGGAAGTCAGTGCAAAAGGTGAGCTGCTGGGAACCAGCAAGTCCTTCAGCTTCCCTCTGAGAAGCCTTGGAAACATTTGTGCACTGAGATGCTGGTGCTCAGTGGCCTGCTGGAGGAGGGGATGAACAAGAGGTGCTCCTTTCTCAGGAGGGCTGACCTCCTGGGGAGAAGGAGCCACAGACACACTTGACCTAATACTAGGAAGAAAGAGGTTGTGTCCTGGGAGAGGGATCAGGAAGGTGCTACTGGAGGTGGATGAGGAGGTGGGGCCTAACTGGTGTCACCTAGGAGACTGGCAGGAGGGGGAGGCATGGATGGAGGAAGGTGGGAGGAGGTGTGTTAAGCAGAGACCAAATAACTTGGGAGCACAGGTCCCTCTGAGTCTCAATGTCTCAGTTGATAAAATGGTGCAGGTCATGTTGAGATCCAGTGCTGCAGCCCAGTACTCACCAAGCATTTCACCTGTGCACCTGATGCTAGGATGTGTAAGGCCTTCCTGACACTGGGGGACTGCTGCTTCCAGGGTCCAACCAACTCAGAACCCTCAACCCAACCATCTCCCTTATCCAGGTCTCCTATTTAGGCACCATCTGCCTGCCCTAATCACCCCCTAGCAGCCTCCAGATACCCAGGACACCCCCTGTGCCCAAGAGTCCCCTGAAGTTATTCAAACCAGTACTACACCTACTCACACTGCTTCACTTCTTCCTTCAGAAGAAACCCCGAAAGAGGTTCTTCCCAGAGTCTCCCCACTAAGGTGCCTCCTGACTGATCCTGGTGCTTCCCTTTGGCCCACCCCAGGGGTGCGTTCCTTCCTTCTGGGAACCATGAATTACAAAGTATCTTGTCAATGGAGCACTGGCTCCCCATGTGGTGACTTGACCTGACCTCAAATTTTCTATTAACACACCGTATTTTACGTTGAGCGCAGTGGCACATGCCTGTAATCCCAGCAAGTTGGGAGGTGGAGGCAGGAGGATCACAAGTTTGAGTTCAGAGGCAGCCTGCACAACTTAGTGAGACCCTGTCTCAAGGTAAAAAAATTTGAAAAGGAGCTGGGGCGCAGTTCAGTGGGAGAGCACTTGCAAAGTTTGCGTAAGGCCGTGGGTTCAGCCCCCCAGTACCAAAAAAAAAAAAAAAAAAAAAATACACTGCATTTTAAATCACCCCTGTGCTTCTCTCTCCCTTTCCCACACCTCCTCTATCCCAGGCATCACCTAAGCACTTTGGAAGCCACCACCAACTTCATCCTCACCACACCCACATGGATGGGAGAAGAAAGAAGCAATCCACTCCTAAGGCAATCCCGAAACAATCAGCCATTGAAAATCCTATCAGAGTCCCTATGAGTTGAACTTGACTCGATGGCACCTAACAATAACAACAGCAGCCAAATGAAGTAGGTACTTTTGTCAGCCCTGTTTTGGAGATACAGTAACCCAAGTACAGCAAAGTCAAGTCCCTCGCCAGAGGACACACAGCTCAGAAGTGCTGAACTGGAATTCAGAACCTGGCTCCTGAGTTGATGCTTTTAATATTCTGCTAAGCAACTTTCCATGATCTGGAAAGATCTGGGCTAATGACCAAGTGCTCACGTATGAGGCATAAGGTTAGCTCTTTGCTCGTCTGCACCTGTGACGTGCTTCTAGGCCTCAAGGTGTTCATCCTCCCCGGTCTCTGTGTGTCGAGCCCCAGCACAACTGGTCTGCACTACTTCAAGGGTAGGTTCAAGTATAGACAATAAGCACTGCTGGAGAACTTTGCCCAGTACAAATGTATGCCCATTTCTACCCAAGAGAAGTATTTCAAAATGTGCTGAATGGTATTTGTATTTCAGGACTCACCCCAAGCCATGCAAGCAGCAAGAGATGCCAGGACCAGAGCAAACAGGCACATGGTGGAAGGAGAGAAGCTTGGCAGCCAGTGCAGTCTCCTGTCTGCAACAGATGAAATGCACTGGTGCCACCCCAGTGCTGGACATCTGACCGTTAATCCCGCCCACCAGCCCAACTGCAATATCTAAAACGACAGCAAACCTCTTCCGCATCCAAAGAGCTTCCCTGGCTTTCCCAGGGGTTCACTAGAGTTTACCCTCTTTTATCTGAACAGCTTGGACTCTACACTCAGATTACACATGGCCATAAACTGGTCCAACTCGTTGTTTTTGGTTTTTTTTTTTTTTTCTTTTTCTTTCCTTCTTATTTATTTATTTATTTATTGTTTGCAATACCCATGATCCCATACATGTTAGGCAAGTGCTCTACCATGGAACTGCACCCCAAGCCCCTTATTTATTTTTTATTTTGAGACAAGGTCTCACTAAATTGCATAGGCTGCCTCTGGCATCAAACCTGTCATCTTCCTGCCTCAGCCTCCCCAGTCATTGGGATTACAGGCATATGCCATGCAGTTGGCCCCAAAACTTCTTACATAAGGGTTTCTCTCTGTAGCACTCTAACCCCAGGGCACTGTGAGCTTCTACTGCAGCTTACGCTCCACCTTCAAAGCTTCACATATTGGCTTTTCAGGGGCTGTCTGCAGGGCAGCTAACCCTGGCACACACTACCTGGCCTCAGAGGCTGTGCTCTGGAATCTGGATGGCAGGCGCCATGACCACTTAACTCTTGCATGCTACACACTGGCAAAATCAGCACCACATGGACAATGCCTAAGTCTGCTGCCAGCTTGAGTGACTGCTGGGCCCCTTTTGACCACAGCTGAAGAAGTGGCCTCCATGGGCCCTGCCCAAAAAAGTACTTCCCTGGGCTGTCCTTTTCAAGCATGAGTTCACAAAGCATTTGCTTTTCAGACACATTTCAAACTCTTCAGAGTTTCCAAACATTAGAGCCTTTTATGGGAAGGGTCTGGCCAACTACTTCTTTGTCCCCAGTGCTTTTCTTTCTTTTCCTCTTTTTTTTTTTTTGTGGTACTGGGGGTTGAACCCAGTGCCTCGCACCTGCATCCTTTGCAAGTGCTGGACCACTGAGCTGCATCCCCAGCCCTTTTTTTTTTTTTTTTTTTTTTTTACTTTTTGAGACAGGGATTCGCTAAATTACGTAGACTGCCTCTGGTCTCGAACTTGCAATCCTCTTGCCTCTGCCTCCCCAGGCGCTGGGATTACGGGGGAGTCCCACATAGCCCAGCTAACTTTTCTATTGTTTTGACACAAAGTGTATGCCTGCCCTCTTTGTTGTTGTTATTAGGTACCCTTGAGTCAGTATCCGACTCATAGTGACCCTCTGTACAACAGGGGAAACACTATTGTCAGTGCTTCTCTGCTGTTCATAGGGTTTTCAAATGCAGATTGATTTTTGGAAAGGGGTTGCCAGGTCCTTCTCCCAAGCCTACAGCACCTGGTGTTCCCAGGCAGTCTCCCATTCAGGTACTAACCAGGCCTGACTCTGCTTAGCTTCCGGGATCTGATGGGACTGGATGCCACAGGGCTATGGCTGCAGGCTGCCTGCCTTCTACCAGCTCTTAATTCTTTAACAATCACTGGCTTTTGCCCAGGTTGGCTATGTCCACAGAAATTGTAAACAGGAATTTTTTTCTCTCCAAACTACTAATTTTTCAAATCTTCTTGCTCCTTTTTCATCATAAATCTGGCTAAAAGCATCTACTAATAATCAATACACAGCCCCAATTTTATGTTTTTTCAATATTTCTTCCATTGAGTTAATTAGCCCATTACTTTTCAATTCATTTTTCCTCAAATCTGTAGGACATGCACAAAATGCAGACAAAATCTGTGCCAATTGTAACATGAATGGCCAATGGCATCCTCATTTTCCTCTGAGAGCCTATGAGCTCTGTCATAATCATCTGTTTCCTTCCATCAGCGTTCTGAACTACTACCCTCTCCCCAGAACCGCCTCTCAAGCTCTGTTTACAGTGTGCAAGGGCTTCTCTCACTCCCATCTCCAAATTCCTCCAAATACCTCCTGCAGACAAGTCCCAAGGGCCTATGTACAAGATGGTCAGGTTTCGGCAGAACAATCACTCCACTCTCTAGAACCAATGTTTCCTATTAGTCCGCTTGTGTATCACTGTGGCAAAATACCTGAAAGAACAACTTAAGGAGGAAGAATAGGTTTGTTGGGGCTCACAGTTTAGGGGATCACAGACTGTAAAGATTGGAGGAATGGAAGAGCAGCTTCCCGTGGCAGAGGATCCACTCACATCAGGGCAGAGGGAGCTAAGGGGACTGGGGCCCACACAAAACCTCTAAAGGCCCAGCCCCAGTATTTATTCCTGCAAAGCTAGGGCCCACAGCCACCAAGGCCAATGCCACCACCTGGGGACAAAATATCCAAACACATGACCTTTGGGGGATATTTCAGATTCAAACCAAACAACAGTTATGGTTGCTTTGGGAGGCAGTACAACAATTTCTCTAAAAGGTAAATACAGAGTTCCCATTTGACTTAGCAATTCTGATCCTAGGAATATACCCAAGAGAACTGAAAACATGGACCATCCAAACATTTAGACATGAATAGCAGTTATTATTATAATAGCCTGAAAGTGTAAACAGTCCAAATGTCCACCAACTGGTAAATGATTAAATGAAGGCTAGTCCACCCACACTGTGGAATACTATTCAGCTGTAAGAACATGATAGAGTATAGATGAAACTTAAAAACGTTATGTTAAATGAAAGAATTCAGGAACAGGGCCACAGGTTATACAATTCTGTTTATATGAAGCATCCAGAACAGGCCAATTTATTGAAACAGACAATGCTGGGGGCTGAGAAAAGGGGAAAGGAGGGCAAATGAGGAATCACTGCTAATGGGAGGGAAGCTTCTTTTTAGAGTAATGACAATGTTCTGGGATTAGATAGTGCTGACATTTAACATACATCTTTTAATGTACTAAAACCAGCAAAATGCCGTACTTTAAAAAGGTATTTTACATGAATTATGGTTTAATTAAATACAGATCTTATGTATAAATTCCCTAGCTCCCTCACCTCTCAGGTGGATCAACTTTGAAACACATATTCTTTTTCCATTATTTTCTCCTGGTATTGAACTCTGGTCTCCCATGGTGGTAATTAACTGCACATTGAACCCTTTATTGGATGTTTTTCCTTCTCTACCTTTCTTTCTTACTCCCACCACTGTTCTCTGCAACTCCCTAAAGAAACTACTTGCACTTGAATCCTTGTGTTAGGTCTGCTTCTGGGGAAACCCAAAGGAAGACAAAGGATCCATAGCTTCTTAGTCAAATGACCCAATGACACATGTAGTCTGTTTTGGTTGAATTGAGTATCCCGTAGAATTCATATATTTAAGCCCTAACCCCCAATCCTTCATAATGGAACTGTATTTGGAGAGAGGCCCTTTACAGAGGTTGTAACAGTGAAATGAGAACATTAAAATGAACCCTAATCCAATATGATTGGTGTGTTCATTAAGAGGAAATGTGGGTACAACAGAGTCATCACAGGTCCATGTGCACAGAGGTTCTACCATTTGGACATGCAAGGAGGAAGAAGCCTATCTTAAGCCAACGACAAAGGAGTGGAAGAAAACCAACCCAGCTACCACCTTTATCTTAGACTTCCAGCCTCCAGGAACATAAGAAAATAAATTCCTGCTGGGTAACCCACCCAGTCTGTGATATATTGCTATGCCAGCCCCAGTAGACTAATGTATAACCCAACTCAATGCTCTTCTTTTTTCCAGAGGAAACTAAGGGCCAGACATGACTACATCACCCAGTAACTTCATCTCAAAGTGGACCAGAACTTGAGGCTTTTGAGTTCCACCAGAGGGTGGCTGGCAACCACTTCCCTTGCTCAATATACCAAGAGGTACCAATAGACAGCCTTATCATAGGGCAAAATGCACAATTACATTTTAAGTTTATTGGTCCATGATAAGGAGGGGAGTGCTGGTTTGGAAAGTCCAAAGGAGGCGGCAGGAACCTGGAAAGATGTGTTCTCTTTCCCAAGGCCATCTGGCAAGCCTGCACTTGTCCTCACCACACCAATATTGGTATCAAGAAGTATTGGGCAACCCATAAAGTACACGACAGTCCCAGAGAAACTCATCGGGTTTTGCCCAAGGCTATTGATTTTATTTGAAATGAAACTTCTGGGACCCAAATTTTAAAAAGGGATCCTCATTTGCACTCTTCCCACCCACTATACAAGCCATGGAACCCTATGCTGAAGTTGAAGACTTCAGGATAGAATTAAAGTCAGTCTCTGCACAGGATCTACTCTTACAGAGAGTGATGTGGGCTGAGGTTCATCTCTTACTTTTATCCAGGAAGGAAATATGCATCTTAAAGTGCACCCTAATAGAAATCCTTATCGCTATACACATGGGACTATCTGGGTTTTCCTCCTAATTACACAAGGTTGTTTCCAATTACTCAGCAACACCCTCCCCCCAACACACACACAAACTCCCCTGACTTGGTATAGCCAGTTGGCCTTTGAAAGTGACAAAGGACCTTGGCTCTCAGCCTATAAAAACTGTACAGTGCTTTCTTAGAAAAACATAAGTGATAGAAATGAGTTATTCTTTCATCCACAGTTGAATCATAGGTCCTTCTGTGCCACCAGCCAATTCCACAAACACAGGTGACCATACCTAGAACTTACTTGCACCTGGCTGCAGCCTTGGAAGTCACTCCTGGCTCATGATGACTCTGCAGAAGTGATGGGTGAAGTTGGGGTCTACCAAGCCTCCTAGAAGATCTCATGGTGCTTAATGAGTCTAAATCCCTGTGTCACATTAGCTGTACAAGAAATATATCTTTCTGATTAAAGTTAGTTGATTGAGTTTACTGATTTTCCCTTAGGTAACTCCCTAAACTTTCCTGTGTGGAACTATATGATCTGGAGAGTAAAATCCTAGGAAATGTCCCCAAGCCCTTGGATTTTGGCAAGGCATGACAGGTAGGTATCCTTGGGGCTTCCGGCTTAACCCTACAATCCTTACCATATTCACTAGTTTACTTAACAGATACATGAAGTGCACATATTAGAACAGGCTATAGACAAGTCCAAGCCATGTCCCACTGACCTTTCACTCAGCTTTGCCTCCTTGTTGTTGTTAGGTGCCGTCGAGTTATGTCCGACTCATAGTGACCCTCATAGGGTTTTTAATGGCTGATTGTTTCAGGATTACCTCGGAAGTAGATTGCCACATCCTTCTCCTGGTTTTGCGGTGCTGGGAATTGAACCAAGGACCTCAGAGACTGCAGAGTGGTGCTCTACCAACTGAGCTAAATCCCAGCCCCAGCTTTGCCTCCTAGTACTCCTAATCAGGTGTAAATCATGGCAGAGAACACTACTGGGATGCAAGAAGTCTAAGAATCCACCCAGTTACACTTGGGATCCTTTCTGGAAAATGGGTGAGAGGAAAGTGGGTCTGGATATGGTGCTCTCTCATGTACCATGCATGCTGGCTCCACACTCATTGAATCTAGAATTACATGGCATCTTCCAATTCAGTCAGCATAGACGTATGCTGTGGAACCTCCACTCTCCTCATATTAATGTCATACTTTGCCATTGTCAAGGATATCAGAATCCAAATAGAGTCATTCATGCCAAGCCCTAACAAAAATGAAATAAAATAAAGCAGGGAAGTTAGAAAGGAGAGATATCATACATTTTTGCTTGATAACAACAAGTATCCCAAAACATTCTAGCAAAACCAAAACGTTGCACAAAACCCAACTCAATGTCATGCAAAGAACACATCCATGAGGACGCCTGGCTGGCAAATGTCTATTCAAATCTGGACTGATGCCACCCCTCCCCAGCCACTGACCTTTGAACCCCTCTTAGTAATTCTTGTGGCCAACGATTACGCTTTCAAACCAGTTTATGTAATCCTCCTCCTCTTGCCTTTAAGTTTTCCCTTAGCCAGGCTTTGCACACACCCATGAATTCTATGCTGTGCTTGTTTCTCCCTGCAATGCACTCAAATTACCCAGTAAATATCCCTTTTCCTTTGTCTCTCCTCTGTGCTTTTTATTTGAAGGCTGACACCATATCAACATCCCATCAGTACTATTATTGCTAGTTTTTTAACGCATCAACTCCTTTTAACATATTAATTCAACAAGGAGCTTTTACATCATTCCTATAAATGGAAGATGTGTATTAATTGCAAAAAAAATAGAAGTGAGTATATAAAATGTGTATATGGGAAAATAAAGAAACTCAGAGTGGAAAGTGATCAATGATGGTCATGTAATAACATAAAGACAGTGATGACCTTGACCACCATCATGAACATCAGGGTAGGTGACAGGCATTGTGTTTGCCAAGGGTCATCATCACAGCAGTCACTTCCTGGAGGTTCAGGGGACTTCTTCCTGCTGACCTCTACTGGATAAACACTGTATCATGTTAGCATCTTCCAAGGCTCCTGATGCTATGGAGTAAAAAGAGGGTCAAATCTTCTGGGGTCAATCCTGTCCTGAGACTGACTGAGTTAGAGTATCCAGGACAAACTTTGGCTTATAAGAGTTATGGTTTGGAGCTAAATGTCCCCTAAATATTTTGTGTTTTAACACTGGGTCCCCAGCTAGGGGTGCTGTCCTAGGAGGTTATAGAACCTTGGGAGGCAGGATCTAGCTTGACAGAAATGAGTCACTAGGGGTGGGCTTTGGAAGTTTTCACCCAGACCCCTGGTTCCCATAAGCTCTCTCTGTTTCTTGCCCTACCATGTTGGGAGGTCACCTGCCAAGGACCCTGCCACCACTCCTTCTCATGTTTATGGACTAAATGCTCTAATCATAATCCCCCAGTACATATTCCTCCCTCATAAAGATTGCTTTGGTCAGTGCTTCTGCCATAGTGAGGATGGCTGACTAATAGAGTGGCTGAGTCCCAGAGGGGAGAGTTGCACTCCCCATCACCCTAAGTGGCCGTCCTTGAGGACACAGACTACTGGCACTCAGGCCCTCCTCCTTAGGGAATCAGCCTACGACTGCTGAGTAAGAACATACTGGTGAGAAGAGGGTCAACTTTGGGGGAAAAAGGCCCAGAATTTCAATGACTAGGTTTTCCTTATGTAAAGAACTAGAGTGTTGCTCAGTTCAGAAAAGTGGCTGTCCTACATATCGTCATGCATAGATCTAGACAAGGGTGCTGCCAATTCTCAGTAAATGCTTGTTGTTGTTGTTAGGTGCTGTCGAGTCAGTGTCTGATTCATAGTGACCCTATGTACAACAGGGGAAACACTATTGTCAGTGCTTCTCTGCTATTCATAGGGTTTTCAATGGCTGATTGTCTTTTGGGAACTAGGTTGCTGGGTCCTTTTCCCAAGCCTACCTGGTGTTCCTAGGTGATCTCTCATCTAAGTACTAACCAGGCCCAACTCTGCTTAGCTTCTGAGATCTGACAGGATGAGATGGCACAGTGGTAGGGCCACAGGCCAGTAAATGGTAGACAGTACACATTTTAGGCTTTGAAGGCCACATAGCTTCTGTGGTAACAATTCAGCTCTGCTACTGCAGTGAAAGCAGCCATAAGCAATACAGAAGCATATGCATTTTGATTTGACCTTGTTTTTAAATGCAGACAGTTGGCCAGATTTGGTCCTGGGGCTATAGTTTCTGACTACAATCTAAGACTATGGTGGCTTTGCCATTTTTGACTTATGGTTTCTAAAGTTATCATGAGTGTTCATTCCTGTCATTTGGAAAGTAGAGGAACATGCAGCCTGCCAAGGAGTATTTCAGGGTCCAGAACTGAATGTTCCCACATGTCTATCTGCCTTATCATGCTGTGGGGGCTTCTGTGTTGCTGTGATATTGAAAGCTATGCCCCTGGTATTTCAGATACCAGTAGGGCCACCCATGATGGACAGGTTTCAGCTGAGCTTCCAGACTAAAACCAGGGAGAAGGACCTGGCAGCCCCCTCCCGAAATAATTAGCCATTGAAATTCCTATGTGTAGCAGAGAAGTACTGTCAAATATAGTGCAGAAAAATGAACCCCCCAGGTAGGAAGGAATCCAAGAAACAACTATGAAGAGTTGCCTCCTCAAAGTAGAGTCAACCTTAATGACGCAAATGGAGTCAAGCCCCTGGGATGCCCTTTTGCTGATGTGGCACAACTCAAAATGAGAAGATGTTGTCTCAACATGTTGTCTCAAAAATGTTGTTGTCTCAAAATGTTGTCTGCAACAACGAGCTCAAGCATAAAAAGATCGTGTACATGGCACATTGTTGGGTAGTGTTTTCTTCTGTTGTACTTAGGGTCACTATGAGTTGGCTTTGACTTGATGGCACCTGACAACGAACAACAGAACTGCATGTGACAAAGCTCAAACCCACTGACATTCCAGTGCAGGGAATGTCACATGATCAATTCAATCACAATGAAGGTTGGGAAATGTGGTCTGAATGTGTGCCAAAGAAATTTGGGACAGAGTTTAGTGAACTCTCACCAATATCTGCCAGCAAACTGTCCATTAAAGCATAGATATTAAGGGTTGTTTTCTTCTATGCAACAGAATAAATACATAAGCCTTATATAAATGATTTAAAGTTTGCACATCCTCTAAAAAGATCCTGTACAACTCCAGGAATAAGAGCACTATACTTGATACTTGATATCAAGTATATTATACTTGATAAACACTAAACTTTTATATTTCTTTGATGCAAATCAAGAGCCTGATTATAAAACCAAGCCCTGTCTGTAGGGTTTCTCTATAAAAGTATTCTTCTGGCATTTCCTAAAAAGCGAAAATGGTTCACTCAGGACTTATAAAAATTTGGACTCAGAAAAGGGATGTTGATTTATAACCTGGAACTGGCTCAGCAAACTTAAACTGAAGATTGCATTATAAACACTTGGGTGAATAGGGTACCCTTACACTGATAAATGTTTTCTGTGTTTTCCTGCCCTGAGAATTACTAGTGTTTGCATGTTCTAGTGCCTAAACCTGTGTATGGTATCTCCTGGGCATCAACCAATGGGCAGGATTTGGGGAGCAGAGAGGACATTAGCAGTGGTGCCCAGCAGGCATGTGGCCTCATGGGGAGGCCCCTTGGTGTATGTGTTAGTCAACTTGTGCATCACTAGGACAAAATACCTGACAGAAACAACTTCTGGGAGGAAAGATTAAGTGGGGGTTCATAGTTCAGAGGATTTCAGTCTACAGAGGCACAGCAGGCATGGTGGCAGGGCAGGTAGCTGAGCCTGTGATGGAGTACGGAGTACCTCACACTAGGGTTATCAGGAAGCTGAGGGCTTACCAGAACAGGAGATCGAGGTAAAACTTCCAGAGACTCACCTCTAGTGACACACTTCCACAAAGCTAGATTCCACCTCCCAGAGTTCCACAGCCTCCACAAACAGCACCACCTGGGGACCAAGCACTCAAACACCCGAGCTTTGGGGGACATTTTAGATTCAAACTATAAAAGCCTGTAGGGGCTATATGGGTGAAGAGAGGACAAGGGTTTGAATGCCAAGCTAAGAACAGATTCTATCCCCAAACAATGGGGAGCCACCAGAAGACTTTAATCCAGACAACTAGAGAATGAAAACAGCATTTCCAAAAGTAGCATCTGGAAGACAAAGGTAAGTGATTTTGGCAAACCGATAGCATTGCTCTGAGAGAAATCCTCCTAACACAGCTATGTTCTTTCTCTGCGTGAGGAAGCTGGGCTTTGGTGGCTTGCATAAAACCAAGCAAGAATAAATGACACACTTCTCCCAAAAACTTGAGGCGAGAAAGGTTTGCTCTAATCCCAGGATGTATTGCTGCTAGTCCTCTCTTTTCACCAGCATCGTAAAGCTCATGGGGTGATAAAAACTCTAGAAGGCTTCATAGGCTGATTGGCAGGTGGGAGAAACTTGTAGCCTTTCCAACATTCCCACGTTTTTTGGGCTATTATCTTCCTGACTTTTTATGGGTATAGGCCAGGAGGACATCAGAGTTGGGTATGGGGTGAGTAGGAAGGGTGGGTCCATATACTATCTCTCTCCACCTTATCAATTGCAGGAACATTGAAGGGAACTCCAAGCTATTTACATAAGAAATATATTTTTGTTTTGGTTTGGTTTTTTTCCTGTTTTTGAGACAAGGTCTCACTACATTGCCCAAATGTAGAGAAATGTTGTCCTTACATGTTCATGCTTTTTTTAAAAAAATCAATATTTCCTATAAAAGAAAGATCAGGCAATTTCTATTCTCCTTCAAATTGTTCTAAAGACAGAAAATTAAAGTCATTAAATATATAAACCCATATGGACAAGCAGATGAGAAGAAAACAGCACTTTGGAAGCTGGAACATCAAAAGAGCATTGAGAATTGATTTAAATAAAGGAAAAGCACAGTCAGTGAGCAGGAAGGAGGAAGACTCCAAGAAGACACAAATGTGAAATGGAGATAGTGAAACACTGCCTGGATTGAGATATTAGATACTTATAAAAATGAGGGTATAAAGCAGGCGCAGTGGGGCACTTCTGTAATCTACGCAATTTAGGAGGACTGAGGTAGAAGGATCATAAGTTCAAGGCCAGGGGCACCTTGCACAACTTAGTGAGACTCTGTTTCAAAAATATAAAATTAAACAGGGACTGAGTATGTGGCTCTGTGGTACAGCACTTGCCTAGCATGCACAAGGCCCTGGGTTCAATCACTAAATTAAAAAAATATGAGGTATAAATATCTTCCGCCTGCAGCAGGAGGAGTGCAGCTGGCCCCTTTGAGATCCACGCCCAGGCCAAGGCTTCCACAGGCACTCTGCCTCTCCAGTCCCAGCACTGAAATTACTCCTGCCACTACATCCACCTAATGACACCTTAGCATCAGAAGGGCCTCAGAAGAGGTCAACAAAATGTGATTTCTAATCATAGATCTGTGTCCAAAGGAGGAAGTGTTCTGAGGCTCAAGGGTATGGCTAGAGCTGTGAGGACTTTTGATGGAGTCCAGGCTTGATCACTGACCTGGTGGTCATGAGGATGGACAGGGTCATCTGGCTGTTACATTACCAATCAACCACCAAAGGTCCTCCTCTCCCCAGTAAGTGAGTTATTTAGGGGAATGCAGTTCTATAAATCAATTTTTGTTTACAGTGAAACTAATCAAGGCATTATCCAATAACAAATAAAAATCAAAAGGTAGCCGGGTACAGTGGTTCATGCCTATAATCCCAGTGACTCAGGAGGGGGAGGCTGGAAGATTGTGAGTTCGGGGCCAGAGGCAGCCAATAGAACTTAGTGAGACTGTCTCATAATAAAAAAAAAAAACAATTAAAAATTGGCTGGGGTGCAGCCTAGTGGTACAGCAATATCAAAGTAAGTGTGAGGCCCTGGGTTCAACCCCCAAGTACCACACACACACAAAAAAATCAAATGGTATGAATCCTGCAGGAAACATCAAGTACTAGCAACAATGTCCAGCAATCTTACTCTGCCAGTAGAGGTACAAATTGGTAGAACTACCTGAAAGAGTGTTTACTAAAGTTAAATACAGAAAGCCACTGTTAGGTGTATATGTACAAGAATTCCATGCATGTAGTCATGAAAAGACATGTTCTACAATATTCATGACAAAATTATTTGCAATAACCTCGAACTAGAAACTATCTTAATAGACTGAATATGTTCTCCAAAATTTCTATATTGAGGACTCAATGTCCAGCATAACTATAGTTGGAGACAATATTTAATGAGGTAACTAAAGTTAAATACAGCATAAGGGTGGGGGTCCTAGTCAAGTGGAATTAGTATCCTAATGGAGACACACCAGAGTTCCCTCTTTCTCTCACTTCATCTCTCTCTCCATATGCTCAGAAGAAAGACTATGTGAGAACACAGTGAGAAGGCAGCTGTTTACAAGCCAGGAAGAGAGGCCTCAGCAGGAATCAAATCAGCCAGCATTTTGGTCTGGAAGCTCTAGTGTCCAGAATTATGCTTAAATCAATTTCTGTATGCTATCTAGTGTATGGCATTTTGTTATGGTATCCTGAATAGAGTAATATAAATTACAGAGAGCCAACAACTCTACAGTGGATAAACTGTGGCATTGTATTATTTACTTTTGTGTCACTGTGACAAATACCTGACATAAACAACTTAAGGAAGGATTTCTTCTGGCTCATGGTTTCAGAGGGTGCCGTCAATGGTTGTCTGGCCATATGTGCTTGGGCAGAGTCTCATGGCAGCAGGAGCATGTGGCAGGCAAGGCTGTGCACCTGTGGTAGAGAGGAAGTAGAGAAAAAACTGCAGCAACAAGAAGGGGCCAGGGCAAGATACAGCCCCCACGGATACATCCCTAGTGACCTACTTCCTCCAAATGGGCCCCACTTTCCATAGTACCACCATCTTCCAATTGTCTGTTCAAATTTTGAATCTATCAATATATTAAAACATTCATTAGAGTCCTCATGATCTAATAAATCTCTAGAAATGCCTTCACAGACAAAACCAGAGATGTGCTTTACTAATCGCCTAGACATTTCTCAATCCAATCAAACTGACAGTCAAGATTAACCATCACAGGAACTGTCACACAATAAATGATTTTACAGCACGGACAACGAACAATCACATACAACAGCACAGAGGAATCTCAAAAACGTTGAGAGAAAGAAGGCGCATGGAGAAGGATGTGATTTGGTTAATAAAAGCACAAAACTTACAAAAACTAACAATACACTAGTATTGTCAGAGTCAGAATATTGGTTACTATTGGGGTAAATGCACAGGAAGGGGGCAGTGGGAAGGGCCTGGAATTGAGGTCAAGGTGATTTCTGAGATGCTGATAATATTCTGTTTCTTTTCTTTTTCTTTTTTATTATAACTATTAACATGTATTAATTGCACAAATTAACAAGATTCACTTTGATGTTCCATACATGAAAATATCATACTATGATGTCAGCCCTCTCTTCTACCTTCTGTTGCCTCCTCATTTTCCCTCCTATCCTCAGCCCCCTTTTCAGTCCCTAATAATGCCTCTTTTGCACTGATGTCATCTTTTTTCTTCTTTTTTCCACATGAGAAAAACATGCAAAGCTTGTATCTTTTTTCTACAAATATCATGCTATTTTGTTACTATGGGTCTGTAGTATGTCTGAAGTTAGGTATGGTGATGCCTCCAACTTTATTGTTTTGGCTCAAGACTGCTTTGGCCATTTGGGGTCTTTTGTGCTTCCCCATGAATTTTAGAATTATTTTTTCTAGATCTGAAAAGAATGTCAGTGGTACTCTGATATAGGTTGCACTAGATTGGTACCTTGCTTTGGTAGTATGACTAAACATTAGCTCTTCCAGTCCATGAATGTAGAAAGTGATTCCACCTTTTGGTGGCAGATAGACAGACAGGCAAACTAATCTTTTATGACATCATCCCTCCTGCGGTTTGGTTTGCATATGGTTTAAATGTATTCCCCAAAGGTACTGTGCTGGAGGTTTCATCCCAGTTTGGCTTTGTTGAGAGGTGGTGGGCCTAGTGGGAGGTAATTAGGTCACTGAGGGTATCATCTTTAGGAGACCTTAATGCAGTTCTCAGGAGACCATTCTAGTTCCTGAAAAAAGGGGTTGTTTTATATATATATATGTACGTATGTATGTACGTATGTATGTATGTATGTCAGCCTGATCCCTCCTAGGTCTTTGGCTTCCTGAAGCACCATGTGATCTCTTCTGAACACACTACCACCGTTGTGATGCCATCTGCCATGAGATAAGCAGATGCCAGCCACAGGCTCTTGACCCTCCAGAACTGCAAGTTGAATAAACCTTTTTAAAAAATAAAGATACATTGTTATAGCAATGTAAAATAGACTAAATCAACCTCCCTGCGTTTTGTTTTTGTTTTAAATAAAAGGTGTTTCCTGAAGGTCAAAGTATAAAAGCTGACCTCCTAGTTCCTCATAGTATGCTTCAGGTAGCTTATCAACATAACCCATGCCAAGAGCTGAGCTGGCCCCTTTCCCACCCTTTAAATTCATGGCCATGCCTCCATCACACCATTTCTGGACAGTCCTTTTCCTACCCCATTCCTTAAGTCCAGAGTTGAGCTTCAACCTACTTATGGAGCCAAGCGAGCCCTTCGTCAATGAATCTCCTTGTATTTTGACAAAATCCAGTGGCAGTGTAGGTTTTCCTCTCCCCAAACTTTCCAGGGAATAAATGAGGCAGATACTTAAAGTGAATTTTAGCAGAGCTCAAGGGCTATCACCATGTGGCCTGGCTCAGCTGTGGAAAGGGATATTCATTTGAAGATGGATTGCCTGCAGCAGCACCACTCACAGCAACTCACCAGGTATGAGGCTGGAGCATGACACCCACTCTCTCCTCACCTTTGCCTAGGGGGGAAATGAATGGAAGTGACTGCATACAGTTTAGGCCAGAAGCCGAGAGAGATAAGAATTGGGCTTTGGAATTAGGCAGAAGGACCAGAATCCTAAGGGCCTGTAAGGGAAGAGAGGATCAGGGAGCCCTAGGAGGATGGAGTCCTTTATCCCTTTATCTGAGGCTCTTTACAAAGATTTGGGGAAAAAAAAAACATCTCTGGGCCCCAACATCCATGCTATCTGTGGGTTTAGCCTTTTTAGGCAGTCTTTCCAAGTCACAGATTACACCTTTTCCTCTTTCCCAACTTTGCAGAGAAAAAGGACAACATACATTGTGTTGGTTTCTCATTTAGTTATTTGTATGGTTTCTATTCTGTCCAAGTTGCATATCTCATCTCCAGAGGCCTTGGGGGCTACATGCAAAGCAGCAATGTTTGCTTGTTATAGTGCTGCCATCTGCTGGATCCTCAGATATTCACAGGTGAATAATGACAGTGGTTTGTTCCTGAACTTTTGTTGTGGTTGATTTAATCAGTTAGGTCCAAAAGTGTTTGTGGGGGTGAGGGAAGGATTTTCCAATTTAAAAATTATATTATATATATTACAATAACAAAACTATATTTTGTGGTTTTTACAATGACAAAAATGCAGAAGTGACTGTGACATAGGATATGTAGATTGCCCACAAGTAGGAAGTGATGTGGCTCTTGAGGAAAGTGAATTTGCAGAACATAAGATGGGTAATTTTAAATGAACCTAGCCTTTGACCCAATCCATCTTCCGCAAAACTGGATGTCATAAAAAAAATACTGAAAAATAAAAGTACTCATTCCCAAAGTTGCCATCAATATTACTGGTATTTCCATAAATGTCTAAGGAGGAACACAGCAGAGTAAAGAGGAAGACAAGTGCAAAATGCATGATGTAATTCTGAAAATCCTGTAGCAAATCCCACTATAGTTATGAAGTTTAAAAAAAAATAGTATACTTCATGAACGTCAATTATTGATATATGCTAATCAAAACCTTTTGTATATTGTTTCAAGAGATGAAAATGTTAACCAGGTTTTAATAACAGCATACTGTACATATGCACTGAGTTATCACACCGTATCCCATAAATAGGTGCAATTAAAATACTTTTAAAATGATGTTAAAATATGAAAAAAAGAGTCAAAGATCCAAAAGTGGAGAGAGCGTGGGCAGGTGGGCAGGTGGGCTGGAGGCGGGCGGGGTCCGCAGGCCCCTACTGCCCCGCTGGAGGGAGCAGACACAACCTGAGGCCGACCAGGAGCAGAAGAGGCCGGGTGGTGACACCGAAGTGGAGGGAGTGTCAGATGCCCCCGCCAGGCTGAGGGAGGGAAGAAGGGCCCAGAGGGTTCAGGTTGTCGACCGCCCCACAGGGCCCTACCCGTGCTTTACCGTGAAGTGAACGAGGGACTCAACCAGCACCTCCCAATGACCTCTTCTGCAGCCTCCTGTGCAAGCCGGCATTGCGCATGCATCGTCGTGCGTGCACCGTGCGTGCGTAGTGTGTGCATGCGTGCCTACCCCTCTCCACCGCTCCCTATTCCAGGCCTAGACCACGCGCTTGCTGGTGTGGCTGCTTTGCAATTGGTGCACACTGAGCACCCTGTGCGTTGCCAAACACTAGCTCTGTGGAGGACATCCGAGGCCCTGCTTGAAAAATGCAAACTTTGGAGCTCACCCTGGTTCTGGGAAGGAGTGTCTGCCCCCAGATGGCTGAGTCCCCCTGCGGCATTGTTTTAAGGAGTTTTGGACTGTGTTCCTTCATGGTTCTTTGCTGCCCCTGTTTTGGAAGAAAAAGGGATGGCCTGTGTTTAGGACTGTAGACACTTGTCCAAGACGATGTCCAATTCTAATTTCTAAAAAATGCAGGTGTAGCCAAGGAGAGGTGAGACTGTTGGTTTTTATGCCCAAATTAAGCTGGACTTTCAGGCATTAAGTAAGGGGCCTCCAACCATTGTCTTGGAGATACATGCTCATTCCCTTTTGTTGTCCCCCTTTCCCTTTGTGAGACCTCACTCCATCCTGGCTATTCAGAAAGCATGAAGCCTTGGGCTTCTCTTCTCCCCACCGGTGATGAGGCCTCAGGCCAGAGCCCACCATAGTGGGTCCCAAGCTCACTCACACTCTTCAGTCGTCCTTGCACATACAGACCTTGGAGTTCTGTGGCTGTGTGTCTGGGTCCTTTGTTAAATTAACAAGTACCCCTGAAGCACCTGCTTGCTTCACGGCACCCTGGCCACCCTCCAGGTAGTAAGAACAGGGCTTCTGCTCATGATGATGGCCAGAGCACCAGCCGTCTCCTCGAGCACTGAAGTGGAAGAGATCTGTGGGGGCAGATAACAGGGTCCCTGATTGAGACAGGAGAGCTCTGGCCCCCTCTGACGAGGTGACATTGAGCAGAGCAGGGAGGAGTGGTCTAGGCAGCCAGACTCACCTGTGCACATGCCCCAGGAGGCTAAAGCTGGCAGCTGGGGAGCAGAACCAAAGCTGGGTTGGTCAGTGTCCTGAGATTCTGGTCACTCTGCTGCTGTCTTGTCTCTATTGGCTTTGGAGCTTCTCAGATATGAAGGACACCACTCTGAGGCCCCAGTCCCAAATCTAAGGGACTGACAGTAAGAAAATGTTCTAACAGGGCTGAAGAGATGTGATTTCAGATTCCTGTTGCAAGAGGTAAAGGTGGACTCATGGAGAGTCTCCCTCCAGGATACAGGTTTGGGGCACTTTTCTCATCCTTGGCTTTGATCTTGAGGTTCTGGTCCCTCTCTACCCTAACAGGAATAGGGCAGAGAGAGTTCAGGCTGCATTGCTATTTTTCATTTTTGTTTTTTATATGTATGGTTCTATTAAGCCTGTGTTTCATTCAATAAAATATCAGGGACAGAAAAAAGTAAAGTCAAATTCCTCACTATACAGCATTTAGTTGAGTCTTGCTTTTTAAACCAATCTGAAAATCTCTTTTAATTGATGGACTTAAATCAGTTTTGTTTGATGGAATAATTAATATGAGTGTATTCAATTTTAGGAGTATATTTCTACTTGTTCATGTGTTCCTTGTTTCTTTCATCCTGTTTGCTTGCTATGTTACAAT